>MNPL01009395.1:44348-71695 GCA_002081605.1 Tropilaelaps mercedesae | reverse complement strand
ATATATATATATATATATATATATATATATAATTTTTACAAATTAATACTACAGCTTACAAAACATTTTAAATGGTGAAACATGATACTAACCCGTTCCAAAGACAGGTGGTCGGAAACTTTCAAGAGTCGTCCGGTTAAGCGAGACCAGGTAACAGTGATAACAAAAAAGAGAAACCAGGCTAATAGCGAACATTATGGCCACAAAGAAGAGCAGTAGGATATGCAAACGACCTAGTCCTTCGACGGTCATCGAACCCGTTGAATCGTCCCGCATCGCCTAGCATAGAAAATTTAAGAGTAGAGCCGAAATTGTTAGGGCAACCCAATTTGTGCACTCTAAATAAAAACAATCTTTCGGTAGGTTTGTACGTCGACAACTTAGCGGACAGTAGAGCACAGTAATTTCTTTTGCAAGGGATAGAACTTCTTCAAAGCATTGTGCCCATATAGCCCTTGTAATAAGACTGTCAAGATATTGAAAACAGTACTATTATTTTATGTCGTAGGACGTATCAGCAGATAAATTGAAGATTTTTAATGCCTGGACTGTAAAAGATAATATCACAAAGGCATATTGCATCGCACTGTGATTATTTAGCTGATATATTTATCTAAAAAGGCGGGTTTTAAAGAATTACGATATTTCTTTCACCAGTTTCTGTGAATCAATGTATGTATGCGTGTGCCTATATGGGTCAAATAACATGGTACCTCGCGTCCGCCAGTCCAGAAGTGGATGAAGTACCCGCAAGTGGTAGCGGCCACAAAAAGGCAGAAAATTATGGCATAACCAAGGAACAGCACGAAGAATTTATAGTTGGCGAAGGCAACACAGTTGTTTACCCATGGGCAGTGATGATCCATCTTCGGCACGCAGCGCGAACACACCGAGCAATGATGCGCCCGGTCAGGTTTTATCAAAATGCACTTTTCGCAGTATCTAAAATAATAGCAAAAAATCATATATTTCCGAATGACGTAATTTATTTTAAATATGCATCTTTTCAGTTGCATCTAATAAATTTTATATGAGACATACGAAACGATGACAATATATGTTATAAGACAGCTTTACTTTCTTCAACTCTAATTTAAACGACGTTACGCAAAAATGTCACCAATAATTTAATTTTGCTGCGAAACCTTTTCTTGTCACCAATTATGAAAAGATCTATTGCAGGATACAGAAAGTTCGTACAGCGAAAATAAAATTAAGATATAGTTGATATTAAAACTTGTTTGATTCAATGAAGGAGGGAGCTACAGTAGATTTTTACCCCGATATACTATTCCACTAAACATTCCATGAAAGTTTTATGCTAATGCAATTGTAATCGTTTTGTTGAGAACATGAATGAATAGCTCTTTTTTGTTAAACATAAACTCCACGACATAAGGCAACTTACCTTACGGTTCCATTATAGTTCCTACATTGTATTGGTAGCTGCCTGACCTGGCTCTCAAGGACCATTTGCTGACCCTGTTCAGTTGGTTCCTTCTCTAAGCGATCTAGCATCTCTGATGAAAGATAGAAATTTCTAAAAAAGGAACATAACGTAACTGCACTAATGTGTACTGAATGTTGCCATATAACTTTTTGATAAATTATATTAAATAATTAATAATAGCACTGTCAAAATAATGTTCTACAAGTTATTATCTTTTTCAAAAATTTATAAATTCACTTGTGGTTGAGGTTTTTCAATCTTGCCTAGTTGGTAAGTTGAAGTAGTGACAATTGATTTCACATAATTAGATTATAATATTTTTTATTAGTTATTCTTATCCCATACACAGGCGGTACAACGTTATTTTATATATTAACTTGAAAATAATCATATTAAAAATAATCATTATCGACAACATTTGCACGGCCAAGAACGTCAAATACATCAGCTTTCCAAGGAAAATAAAAACTACAGAATCTCAACCGTAAATGATTTTATGACTCTTGGAAAATAGGTAAGGACTATTAGACTAACCTACAGTATATATTTAATTGAGCAGCAGAAAAGGCACATTGCACATTTCTTACCGTGGTATTTCACCCGGGTCGGTGAATATGGTCTGCCAGTATGACCACACAAACATTAGAAATGCCGAGTGAAACACAAATAGGTAGAGCATTTTTTCGACGTAGCTCTCTACCATAACTGCAAATGAAACGATATGGAATTATTATAGTCAATCTATTTGTAAAGGATTAAATTCATACGACTGGACAAAACTATGGTGTATAATGTCATATAAATCTGCTAACTCACGAATCATCATATTTTTCGGCACTTGGGAATGGACTTCGACCGTCTAAGTAGTCCTGCCACATTTGATTAATGAGGCAAAAGTGTGTACTGATAATACAGAGCATGTGCGTGCTAAGAGGGAGGGAGTATAGCCGCTAACTCACACGGCGCAATACGTTAAAGAAGCTTGTTTTGTGATAAAGTTCATCTTCTGCCAAAACAAGGAATACCTATATGAGGTTACCTTTTCACATTACAACAATTTTAAAAGGGAGCTTATCAGTTTTACGAAAATTGTATATCGCATCTCGTCGCGTTATCGGTCAGGTTTATGTCAAACGTCTGTTACGTTCAAACGGTTGTCTTAAATAAGAATCAATCAAACAAGCACACTTTGTTAAAGCTAGGGGAGGCAATGTTATCATATCTCAGTATGTATGAAGATAAAATTAATTCTAAAGCCATTCATCGCATTTTTTACGTTAAAACCCTGTAGCTACTATATTGCCTAGTCAATTTGCTTTACTTACAGGCGCATAGCTGGATAACGTAGGCGTAGTAAGACCAGGCCACAATGGTGGTAATGAGAACTACAGGAAGCCATTTGAAGATGCGCAAACAAAGCGTACATGGCCGGGATAAACAAGACATCCTTACTACTTCTCCACCGCACCTTCCGCTTATCCAAATGACTTTTCTTGCTCGCCACTGCGGCGACTGCACCGAAAACGTATGAGCAACAGAACAAGCTACTCGAAGACCAGCAGCCAACTGCTACACGAGGTACGCCCAACAGCGCTAGGACCTCGCCTGAAATAACATCATTAAAGCTGAAAGTGTAAGTAGCTTCAAAAAATCAATATAAGGATCGCTTCTATTTACATGTGGCCCGTAAAACTAGGTGCTACACGATTTTAACACCTATCGTTGTTCCTCGACCATAAGATTCATTCACGATAAGGCTTGTTCTGGGAACCAAAGTATTCGCAATGCTTAAACTCTCGCCAAGAAAAATATCGATAACATGTAACATAATTGTTTTCATTTTGTTAGCCTCTTTTACTTTGTCAGTACACTTCGTTGCGTAGATGACAAAGCAGTCCTAAAACAAGCAAGAGACGGTAAGCCAGAGTGTGACGGCTTGATTGCTTAACAATGAATAACCCCGCTAGCGTAATAGTAGGGCGCGTGTTTCGTTTAACCGCGACGGAATTTTGAAAATAAATTTTGTTTGATACTCTCCCTCCAATATCCTCTAATCAAGTACAACAGTTACAGCCATATGCACCCCATTTAGGAAAATGAGTTTAAGGTTTTCGAAACACATCGTCAGTAGGGTTTTGTACGACTTCTACTAAAAGCAGCTCTGTGGACACCATTTATAATCTTCCCTCTGCGAAGTGCTGTTTAGTCGCCAACTTCAAACTGTAATCAGAGAAAAGCAAAGGGAAAGAATTATTCTGCAATTAGAAGGAGGCCCTTAAGCGGTATACCAGAATCACTGAGGTCGTATAGTGGTGCGATGACAGCATAATGGTTTGGAGCCAATCTGTTCATATAAGCTTACCACTGATTGGTCTCCTGAAACTTCAGTTTGACACATCTGACACAGGAGCGGCACTCATAAATTACACACCGGCTCCAACTGCGCCAGTACAGGCCCCTGCAGTGTCTAAAAGAGCGTAAATACGGTTTTATCTGTATTTAAAGCAAGCCCAATACTCTCAAACACTCTGACCAGTCCCTCAATTTTTAACGACTCAATCCACATGTTCGTTTAAATTGTCAATGGGGAGATCTGAAATAGCAGAGACGTATCATTAGCATAATCTATCGTGTTACACAAGTTTTTCGAGAATGATCACCACCAAAATGAAGCGACTAAGACGATAAACATATAGAGCCCCCGGATGAAACCTGTATGACTGGAAATTCCCCGGTTCAATGGAATCTTAGATTGAATCCACGCTACCAACATTCACTTAGTCCCTCTTTCTGTATCGGTTTGAATAACAACAGTCAACAACCGCGTGAAAACACCCTAACTATGCCACTACTTGCGGGAAAAGTAAATATAGACAGTAAATGTAGTCAGTTCAAAAAGTCTGGTACATCAAGCAGACGTCGTTTTGGTGGCACCATATTTGGCTGTCGGAAATAAACCGCGCAGTTAAGTTGCAAAGCGCGAAATTAGCACTTGGACGAATACACAAAGGTACAAGGTACATGCCAAGACAGAATTAGTTATTTTCAACTGAGTTAAGTTATCTCCTGGTAGTACTCAGTGCAAGCTCTCTAAATCGACAATTGAAGAAAGTTTATATATCTAATATATTGTCCTAATATCGATAATACTATCTTGTTTACCACGTTTGAACATCACTCAACTCACGATTATGTTCAGCAGCTAAATAGGAGCTCACTTATCTTTGTTTTTAAATAGTGGGATACTTCTTACCCCTCCAGCATTTATAAGAACCAATAAAAATAAATTCTTGTTTCAAAAGTGAACTGCTCGATACATTTTCGATGAACTGTAAATGTTTTGTCCTGAACGAAAGAGATAATGAAGGGAAGAGAGTGAGGCAGGGGTAAATTGGCTTCGAGGGTCGTCGAATACGATGGTTGATACGAAAAGTTAACTGTGAGTAATTTCTTGATAAAAGCATGAGAGAAAATGAATGAAAACAACTAACGCGAAATAAAATTATCTTACAGAAATTTGTAACAAACCGATGCAATTTCAGGGAACGCACGGGAACCGATGCAGGGAATTCAAGCGTGAAACGATCCATTTGTTAGATACGTCGGTTGCGAAGCTACTCGGAGAACCTGACGGGGTTCATACTCTCTATCTCTCCTTTTCTATATATGTATATACTTAACAAGGCCGTTCTACTGCTAATTGAGGAACTTCAGTGAGTGAGTTAACTTTTTGGCTGTCTGTGTTCCCAAAATTGCGATTAATTGCTTTCAGATGTGCCGATTGTCCATAACAGTAAAGTATAATGTTATGATTCACCCAAATCTATTACCTTCAAGTCTTAATCAGCTGAAGTGGTTAAAAATCGAAGAAATAACTACGCTCTCACCAATTAAGTTAGCGAACCTCATTCGACTTCGAACAGCAGTGCTCTAGACACATTTACTATTTAGAACAGATAGTTCCTATATTTAAAAATAAAGCGGACAAGTAATCCGAAAATTAGCCAGATTATTTTCAAGTTAATTTTTAACGATAATATAACGATAAATAATTTAACGAATGACATATAGGTGCATAACTCTCAATAGCAAGCTCTCTATATTAAATATTTTTCTACCGTAACCTCGCGATCAATCTAATTATGTCAATACGCATGTTTCATTTTACTTAAAAAGATACATATTTTCTAAGTAGTACGTGTTTAGGCGTGAAAGAGGGTGGTGATTCTTATATCTCTGCTACGCACTAAATATCTTGGACACACGATCTTTCGTTGCCTACAGCGCAGTCAAAAATTCACCGGTTTATAACCCTAGCGCAAAGTCCAATACGTCATTTCCTTAGCGCCCCTAAAAACAACCTATCACCTAATCATGTTTATTCATAGCCTTTCCAAATACCCGCAACCATCCGTATTATGCAGTCAATTCGTCGAATTCAACAACTTTAAAAGGAGTGCACTTTACCCACAAGAAATCAGTGACGAAAATTCCTTACAGTAGAACCCCACTAGGAAAGTCCCACTACAAGTCATTTTCGAGCAATTTCTTTTCACTACAAAAAGTAAGTTTTTCGAACTAACAAGGAAACACAAGATTAACTCCTATGTTTTAGCTACTCAGCTTTTTCAAGCATTCTTATAAATAAAAAATACATTTTACTTATGTAGCCTATGTGCAGGAAAAACGATCGATTTCTACGTGAGACAAAATTCAATTTGTCTTGAAATTTACCGCCAAGTGCCATTGAAGTGCTATGATTGTCTATTCTACACCGTTATGTGAACGATTTGCGCTGAAATTTATTATCACCTTTGTGCGTTGTTATCATCCTTGTGTTTACAGTTCCATAAGTCTCCTCTCAAATGTCATTATAAGATAGCCTGAGAACATAATACTGAGACTTCTCAATTGACTAAAACTATCTGGCTAACTCACTCCTGGACATGACGCTACCCGGTAGTGACGCATAGCTTCCCACACATGCAAATATAGGTGGCACATCAAAATCTAAATTCTGCAGATGATAGGTTGAGTTCCATCTGCCGCGAAACATAATATGTCTGTTTGTTTCGTTGAGTCGTTGGTCATCGCATGCGCATAACGAAAATCAGAGCCAAACACTGCCGTCTTTCAGTAAAGAACTTTTATAAAGATGAGTACTCGAGAAGTTGAAGCAAGGCCTGAAATAGCGGCGCCAGACTACTTAAATTCCAAACGAAGCAGTAGATACAACAATGATCTCGAAAAACACCACTGTTGTTGGAAAAAATAGTTTCGATGGTGCACCTATTCTCACATGCGAAAGCATGGCTCACCTGACTATCCGTAATGGGCGCCGTAAAACATCGAACATTAATTGGTAATATCAGCCTTACGTATTTGAAGCTATTCACATAGTTCGCCTCATACGCACCAAGTCACACTACGCTGCTTACCTGCTCCGCGAAATATCAAAGCCTCGATTTTATTGAGGTTGGTTTTCCGGCTCTTTTAAAAAATCACAAATTGCATACAACAGCGTTTTCACGTGACTAGTGGATTTTTGGCTTTAGATGAGAAATCATTCGGCAGTAGGGTTCACTTAGCTAGCTGATGGCACCACATTTTAGCAAGCTGCATACCGCAATTTTCGAGCACCTCAAGCGAAAATCACGTTTGTCTGACAAATAGAGTACCCTGAGAGAGTGCTAAGCCGCCAGATGTTGAGAAATGCTACCAGTTTATAACAGCAGCCTTTCTTTGCAATCGCTTTCCAAAATAACAATGTTTGCGGATGGCCTTTTCTCTTTGATATGATGCTATCTAGCCTTATGGCAGACGTCTATAAATGGAACATTTTCCAATAAGAAGGCATGTCAGCTGCCTTCTTGACATTTACGATAAGAATAGGAATCGGACCGGTTGCGTGGTTGAAGTTATTTCAAGGCGCACAGTTAATCAGTTCCAATCAGTCAGTCAATTTGAAGAACAAATTACGTAATCATCACAACATTCAACACTATAGCCTCGATTCAGTTAAATTAACACAAAAAATTGTAAATCATTATACCAAAATGGCATAAAGTAGATCTAATTGTTAATTTTAGCACAGCTAATTTATAAAATGATATCCGTGTATCACTTTGATATTATTTACATCTGGCTGTAAACGACCGAAATGAATCGAAATTGCTTCAAGTAATGTTGCGTGTCTCGCTTAAGTTGGATTTCATGCCAAGGTATATGAGCAACGGTAGAACTTTCCATCCGCACCGTTTCAAGCACACGAATGGTGATTTAAAAATAAAAGGTTTTAAAATCCAACAGCAGTGTACAAACCTAAAACTAACTCTAATGGCATTCTATAAATTAAGCCTATCTACGGCGAGACAGAGAATTGGACCCCAAAAGCTTTTACCTATGGCCACTATTTTTGTTAGCGTTTCATTTCCCAATGGGTAATTCCATCTTTAATAAAAAGATGGAAAAAGATGTAAAACGGAAGAATAATAAATTCTTCCGTTTTACAGAGCCACGCTTGTTAAGTGAAGCTTAGGTTTCAGCTCCATTAACCGAGTAATAAACTTTTTAAAACAGCACCTGCGGTATCTCATAGTGAGCGCACAAATACACTTTGTGATGAAATACGATTCTGTCCCCCCACACTCAGAATTATTAATTCAAAATCACCACTTTTATAATTTTGTAACTGACAGCGGTAAATGAAGTTAGAATTTTTGGTTGTATCTGTACACTTTACCCTTTTGCGAACGAGCCCGATAAATTAAGTGCGTTTCATTCTTTGAAGAATTATGCGAATTTTAGATCAGCACGTGTTGACTAATAATCTATTAGCAATGTTAAGCGTTTTGCTCTTTGGTTGTTCATGCTACGAAAACAATTTAACGTGGAATTAGATCGATAAATCGACCACTTCAGAATGAGCTTAGAATTGTGAGGACAATCCTATTTAAAAAACAGAAATGTAAACCATTGACGCTTTGCTATTCTATCTTAGGAAATTTACTAAAGACGTAAGACTTACACGGAGAACCAATTTGATAAAGAAACTAACCGGTAAATGGGCGTTCACGCAGGAGGAATGTCCTGTTGGCAAAGAAAAATATGAGCTTGCTGAAACAGTATGCTTTAGATCGAGACCGTTTGACTTTTAGTGGGTTCTAGAACATGGAGTAACTGCTAAATACTAAAAGCAAAATACATGGAAATTCAAAGTTGTAGGACTTGTAAAGAAGAAACAATTTTGCATATGACTATTTCATATTTTAAACTGTAAAGCGTTAGGTAAAAGGAACCTGAAGCTTGTAACCTTTAATGTAGATAATACCAGTAACTGTGTAAATAGTAATTATAAGAGTGACACATGTGTCACACACGAGGAATGGTTCTGATGTGAAATAGATTGCGCAGAAAAGCTACAACGTATAATATCTAAAGATACAATACTCTGAAGGCACTGTAGACGCGAAACTAGTAAGACTTCAGTTAAGAATGAGAGATAAACTTCTTCAGTTTTCCGAACGTGTTCTAAGGCAAATACAGCTCCCTTACATATATAAAAACGGCATGTAAAAATATTGCTTGTATTTCATAATTGAATGTCTACATCAAAATAACACTTCAATTTCCATTCTTGTGCTCTACGTTTCTGAGAGACGAGCCAAAAAAAGCATTCATTGGAGTAAGTACGACAAATTTCTGTGAGAAATATAAGTATCCAGTATCGGCCAATGTTCCCAATTTAATATAGGCCAATGCATTCAAACAAGTAAAAAAGTGAGTCGTGTATATTTTTGTGTGTCGACGTGCATAATGCAGCTCAGCGAAATACATTACACGCAGATTAAATGTTGTACTAAAATATACCAGCTTTTGTCACCTAAACCATTAAATTCTATCCAGCTGAATTCGCGATGCAAGTGCTGCATTCCGAACATGAACGAGATCTGTCCATCGGAACCCAACGGACCCATTGAAAATAGCAGTAACCGGCAAATTACACTTAGCTTTCTAACGTCCCCCGTATTCTACACACACGGTATGACCCAGCCTACAAACTTACTGAATGACGAAAAATTATAGGAAAGTATGAAGCAACGTGACGGCAGTTCGACAGGCTTATTTCTACGTGCGCCGTCGTATTAGGATATTGCACACTTTACAGATGATGCATGACGAGTCAAGAAGAGTTGCACTCATTTTACAGGTAATTGAGGAAATGCACTGTTATGGTATAGAATATTACAGGCGCACGTCAACCTTCACACCTCCAATATACGGCATTTCCGATGCTACCAGCTATACTACGAGCATAAAAGCACAATGCTGCTTAGTTGTCAAATTCTATCAAACAGACTACTAAATAAGCTGGTACCCTTGTATACGACGATGCAGCGTTTTCCTGTGCTGATCTGAGAAAGGGCGAAGCATTCGCGGCAGTATTCAAACAGATGTTCAGAAGAGAATCTATTTGAGAAATTTGGCACTTAGTGGGGATGTTTACAATTCTTGTTTATTGTCTTTTTTATTTATTTTACTTAAGCGGTAACTGAGGTTAAAGAGAGCCTGTGTAAAATGGGGTGTTGAGGAGCCGCTGGGTGCAGCTTAGAGATCGATTCAACGCCCCACAGCATGCAAAATGCTATAGAAAAATTATTTTATGAGATTGCAGTCCCGACAATAATCTTTTTTTATTTATGAGCAAGCCACAATATAAACATAATTTCATTCCAATTTGGGCGGGCTGCACTGGATTTGTCCTTTTAATTAACCTCTTTTTTAATTGTTAATAATACCCTCCATATAAATTAAAATCCAAATCCAATACATATCCGAAATAATTAAAAAAACCAATAAAATAGACACGAACAGTGTTTAAAATATGAATATTGCTCTTCGCACGTGCAAGATACTCCATTAAATCAACACACCTTTTGTTTTAATCACATGGTAATCGATAAATTATGATTAAGCAACAGATGAATTGTTTTGACATTGCTGTAGTTTTGCTAATTAACACCAGTTATATATAATAATATTACTAGAGTATCAATGCCGCGATCGTGCAAACGTATTGCGTGGAATGATAATTATGAAGACTAGAAATATGTCAGACTATAGACAGGGTGCCACAGTACATAAAAATGTTTACAGTTATGCACCACATTGCACCAAAACCTACTCCCCATGTCGCAACATTGGAGCGACTTGATAGTAGTGTATCTTACCTGTACGTTGTGCCTGGCCTACCTCCAAAGACATGTCTTAGTAAAATCGTTAAGACATATCTGAAACGTCGGTCTTCCAAAAATAATTAACATAATTTGCCATAGATATTCTAATCAACAGAGTAAGGTAATATTTTCGTCAATTTAAATTTTAGTTAAATCACGTTTCTGGCGACGCCATATCTAACTGGGCATGAATAATCGCTGTGCTCCGTCTTAGCTGTACTTTGCGGTCAAAAGCATTACTTCACTTTTTATAAAACAATAAAATATTAAATATTATATTGCCGCTAATCCTTTTTTGCTTTTTTATGCTCGAATTGTTTGTTGTGAAATAACAGATAAATGGTGTAGGCGTCATCGCATTCTTTCCCTTAGGTGCCGAAATGACACCAAAAAAATCGTTTCGTTTCCGTCCCGATCGGGAATTTTACAAACATTTTTAACGGGGGTGCAAGCCCCTGAAAAGACGGGAAAAGATTTAATGTAGGTAGTACACTCATTAATACCATCAGTGTAAAAATTATATTGGATGGTTGAATGCATTGCGTACATTGAGCAGGATAAATGCCTGCCAAAAAAGCTGAAATATGGTCACCTCATCGTTGTTCTACAACTAGGCATAGAGAACAATTTTTTAATAGGACAGGCCACACATCACATAAATATAATTTTAGAAGATTTTTAGTGGAATCGGCCACACGTCAAGTAAATGTCATTGCCCTGTTTTTGTATGGGACAGCAACGGAAATACCATTTTCAGAACGCACCTCGCTGACTTGCCCCAATTCCCATGAGAGCGCTGCGAGGCTGGCTTATTATATTATCCTTATTTGATTCCTAGCATTTCTAGTTGTGATTTAGTAAAATAGACATCGCGTCATTGTTATTCAAGATATTTACCCCTTTTGTTATCCATATCTATATTTACCGCCATAGATGGCGTTCTAATCGATTTGGCAAATAAAGATGGCGACTCCCATACGACTGCGTGCGTATACAGTGTGTTATAAGGAAGGATTTTCTGTCTATAAAGGTATTTCTCAAACATCAGTATATTCCAAGAAATATAATGAGTCTGCTTTTTTTTGTCTACTTTATAACTGAGTGCCAGAGAACTGACAAACGAAGTAAACTAAGCAGTTCGTGTGCTTAGAAACATGCTAACGTTATGTTTATGAATGTGGTTTACACATTCTTGCTAAAATGTCATTATATTTTCAAAATGCGCTTGTTAAAATTTGGATTATTGATTGCCCGCGGGGAAGATTGTTTACGTTCCGTGTACATACGTGGCTTTCGGAATGATACAGAAAGATAATCTATGTTATCAAAATCTTTTGTATATAGGCTGCTATTGTATATCTACGCGCGTTTGTTTTTACATTTTTTCTTATCATATAAATATTCCGCAGAAACTGAGTAGGTCTTCGATCTGCCACATAAACATTCGTTTTAGAAGATGTAAGGTGCTGTTCTAGCGAGTAACATAGTTAACTAGTGTTACACTTGGTCTGAATAATAATAACCAGCAAAAGCTTATTCCAGCAAAGCCCATCCACTGAAGTTTTCCAATAAATAGAGAACTTTATTATTTGGCACCTTCTGCATTATATTAATCAATACGATTAATCAATACGACGAAGCAACGAAATGCTTTGCCAAGATGCGGCTTTTTGTCGCACTTCTGCTGTGATTTCAGAAGCTACAGTGTTATGGTAGTTGTACCTTGATGCTTATGATGTGTAGCTTGCTAATTTGTTTTTTCAACCAAATATTGAGTAAATGAATTTCTTATTATAGGGTTCAGGCCCTGAACTTATATGGAAGACAATATCTCATAAATATACCCTCTAGCGTGAATACACACCTTTTGCCGTAGTTCTGGATATGTGCTTTTATCCAAATTCCGACAAATATAATAATGAGGCGAATGATCACTTTCTCAAGCAATAGGCTTTCAATAATTGTGATTTCTCGAAGTGGCAAATCCCGTGGCAAGATCTCCTTGCTGACCATGCAATTCCACTTTTTTAATTATTTATTAAAATTTTATGTGACAGTGAAAGCCGTCCACAAACTATCCTGAGACAATGCATGAACTTTTGAAGAAAGTGTTTAAGAAATAGATACTTGAGCCCAAATGTTATGAAAAACTCAGAGAGGCGCAACAATACGGTACTAACAAATGCGCACGAGACTTACGCCAACACCTTCACAGCCTACATCGAGCAGCGGGTACGAATTACAGGATAGACTATAATACATTTTTGTTACCTCTATCATCAAGTGATACCTATTTAAAAGGATCTTAAAATAAAAATGCTTCCTGGGACGTGAGGTTCTGAGAGCATTAGTGAACTGGGTGCTAGAAAAACTGCTTTACATCTTTTATGATTCTTCTTCGAATGTTTTAATGAGGTCTGCCTAGATTTTTCTTCGTAATATTTTCGTATTCTGCAGCGCGAGGGTCTAAATAGTGGTATGGAGCACAATATTACTAACTTAGACGAAGCCGCTTAACCACCACATTAACCGAAAGTAAATTTTTTGTCGCTTATATTTGGCTATAAATAAAATATCAAGGCGTTTGGGTTTTCTAATTTTAAATTTCAAGCTCGAGTTAAAATTGCCCCTCCTAAACTATTGTAATTCTTAATAAGTTTCGTGAGAGATTTTTTTTAAGGCATCGATCTTGAATCGCCGAAATTAATAGCGACCTTTATAAAGCTTGAGTTACCAAATTAGTCAAAAGTCAAGTGCAGTGACAGGCTTTTCAATTTTGTAAAATATTCGTTCCATATATAATTAAGTTCAAATGGTTTCCTCTAGGTTGACCTGAAGTGGCAGTCTACATACTTGACCACACTTTATCCTGCGATCATCGCTAAACGATACTTAAAATACGGAACGTGTCGAGATCTGCCAAGCCTAATCACCTAAATCTTTAAAAAAAGTAGTCGACGCTAAAACAACGCGGACATGAGGAAAAGTGAGTATAGAGGTGTTAGATATATTTTAATACATGATCGTGCGCAGAACGCGTGATGTACTGTTTGGAAGCTGCCACATAACAGCTCATCTTGCCATCATAGCACGCAAGCATTTGGAAAGCTATTTCAAGCTTGATTTCTTAGATAAGTTGACCCTATATATGAGAGGCCTGTAGAGTGGCCATTTTTGCAAAAAAATGTGCATAAAATCTAACGTTTGCTTTTTCTCAATTAAGACACCGTCATCCCATCCAAGGTCGTGCGCCACATTACTGTCTGATCCATAAAAAACCTCAGTTATTGATTTAACTGAGCCGGACTTCTGTGATCTTCAACGGTCGTAACCAGGCAACAATCGCTATGGACTATTTGAGTCGAATTAAGTCTACCGTTGTTGATACGGTCTCCAATCTTTCGTCGGTACTGACTGGTAACCCTCTTAGTGGCCAATATGAGATGGGAGTATATTTGGGATGCTATGGACCTGGCCTTCATTGGAAAATGTTTCAGGCAACAAAACGATCGACTAGAGAAGAAGCTTGTGTATTTCTACTAGAAAAAAAATTATTGGACAAGTAAGATGTATTAACTGTTTAGTGACGATTTTTATATTCGTTTGTTGGTCTGTGTTTCAATGAGAAACAGTAAGTGTTATTATTTACTGCATATTTTTTCATAGTGCAGGATATTGCTTTTTTTAAATATAAGTGATTTTTACGGTTCCACCTTTACCTATGCTTTGATATGTTGGGCTATGTGTACATGTCGATATGTAGCTTGAATAGCGTTTCCGTGGGCTTCTTTAATATTGGAGTATGTTATTTGATGAAACTAACATTTCTTAGGTCCAGTAGTATGTCATTTGTCAAACTGCTATGGGAATCATTCGAAATATATTACGTGTTTGTTTCTCTTGACGAAAGAGAAAACCCGATAACACCTTAAACTGTCTTAGACGATTCTTCTATCTGGGTTCTTCTTATGTACTTAAAAAGTAGGCCATTTTGACTTTCACCGAACAAACTGAATTATACACTGTTATCTTCTAACGGTTATTGGACAAAAGTTAATACATGAAATAAACTTATATGAATCGATTTAGTAAGCAAGCAATTTGGTGCAAAAGTGAACACTATGAGTCGTATTTCAATTAAACGAATATTACGTATTTGCAGGTATCCCAAAGCTGATCGCGAGTACATGATGAATATGCTAAAGCAGGGTGTAGGTCAGCTAACACGACTCCGACACCCAGCCATACTGACAGTGTCGCATCCTTTAGAAGAGTCACGTGAATCGCTTGCTTTTGCCACAGAGGCTTGTTTTTGCTCACTGGCCAATATTGTGGCGGTAGAGCGTCCCGATTCACCAACTGTTCAAATACCGGAAGCCGTTAGAGGATACAAGTTGCACGAGGTTGAGATAAAATACGGTCTATCTCAGGTGTCCGAAGCGCTCGCATTCCTTCACCAGGCTAAGCGGGTACATGGAAACGTATGTCCAGAGTCAATAGTGATCAACAAAAAAGGTGCCTGGAAGCTAGCCGGTTTCGATCTTTGCGTAACACTCACTGGCGAAAGCGCTCGGTATGGGTTTGATACAACATTACCGATATCGTGTCAGCCTAACTACGAATTCGTTGCTCCCGAATGTGCATTGGAACAAGAATGCTTTCCTGCGAGTGATATGTACTCTCTAGGAATTCTCATCTACGTCGTGCATATGAATGGAACTACGCCATATTCGACCCGAGGCAGTTTCCAAACGCTTAAAACGGTTCTTGAACAAATGAAAAACTTTCCTAAAGGCAAACTTCAAACAGTTCCTCAGGGTGCAAGGGATTACGTTAAATTGCTCTTAAGCTTTAATCCTCAACTTCGACCCGACGCGCATCAATTTGGCAAGTTGCCATATCTAGAGGACGTTGGGGTTAAAACACTCAGAGATCTGGATTCCTTGTATCAACTAGACAAAGTGGCCAAGAGCCATATATACAAGGGCCTGCCGCCCATTGCTGAAAAACTTCCAAAGCGGATCAACTTGTATCGGGTACTTCCGTGCATTGCCGCTGAATACGTTAACCCTGAAATGGTGCCTTTTATTTTACCTACAGTGCTGACTATTGTGGAAATGACCACTCAAGAAGAGTTTAACAGCTCGGTGTTACCTGAGCTTCAGAAGGTGTTCGTGTATACTCAACCAGTTCACATAATGTACCTTCTACTTCAGAAAATGGACCTCCTCATTTCCAAATGTCCTCCTGAGGCGGTGAGGGACCACTTGCTCCCTATGGTGTATCGCGCACTCGAATGCAATGCCCAGCAGATACAGGAACTTTGTCTGAACACTATTCCAAATTTTGCCAAACTAGTCGAATACGGCTCAATGAAGAATCATCTGCTTCCAAGGATTAAAAAGCTATGTATAGCGACTAGTCTGACATCGACGCGTGTTGGTTGCCTCGTTTGTATTGGCAAAATCCTGGAACATCTTGACAAGTGGGTCGTGCTGGATGATATTATTGCGTGGCTACCTGAGGTCAAGTCTCGCGACTCTGCTGTACTTATGGCTATTTTTGGTATTTATAAGGTATCCCTTACTCATCAAAAGTTGGGCATTACCAAAGAAATACTAGCCTGTAAAGTGATCCCGTTTCTAGTACCGCTTTCGATAGAGGGGTCGCTGAACTTAACACAGTTCCACCAGGTGATTTTATTGGTTAAAGAAATGATCTCGCAGGTTGAGAGTGAACATCGTATCAAGTTGGAGCAGACAGATACTTCAGTCACGGAGGATTCACATGCTAAACCAATTAAATCACCCAGCGCTGATGAACTTATATCGGAACTAGCACTAGGAACGGGGACACCGAAACTACCGGAAAATGGACTCAAGAATCTCTCACTTGAAGACAAGCAGCGTTTTGCATGTCAGGAGGAGTCGATGAAGCTTTTTGAGGGTCAAATTCCGCTTACTCCAAAAGCTGATGGTCGGCCTGTTCGACTAAGCGCGCAAACGGCAAACACGACTCCGAAGGACCTAACGTCATCCTTGATAAATTCTAACTTAATGAGTTTGCAGCATAAGACTAGTAGTTTACGACAAAACCAGGTAGGCCAAGAACAACAATTTCAGCCAAACTACAACATCGACACAACTACCTTAATGAATTCCGCGAGCAAATCGAACAACAGTTGGAGCTTGCAGAATTCAACTTGCAACCTGAACCAGAATTTTGCACCGAATTGGCCGCCGTCTCAAGGCACTACTGAAGATAGTACGCCCGGCAATGGCGGATGGGAAGAACCATGGGGTGATTGGTCAACCTCTACCACTACGTTGGCCATGGCTAAAGGGAGCAATAATGCAAACCTCGATCTGTCTGAGTTTGACACACTGATGTCACCTGATAACCGAGTAAAAAAAGATATTTTAAGAAGAAACAAAAACTAGTTAGTCTATGACTAGTTAGTTGGAAATCATATATAGATCGGTTCAAAATTGCTAAATGACTGCAAGCTCTTTTTAGGCAATAGAAAAGTCTAGCGAGTTCACTAGGAATTAAGTATATATAGCACATTTATCCATTGAACGGAAATTGGTTGACCTCAAACTAACACTTTATATATATATTGTAATATTTCACTAACATAAAATTGGCTTTTGAAATAGAAAAGAGGCTATGTAAGCCCTTTGTGTCCGTTTAACTATGGCTGTTCATGATATACAATATAATTTTTTATATTTATGGAATATAATTATGTATACCATACTGATAATATTTCCTCCCATAAAGTCTTGCGTTAGATCATTTTTTTGCCGATATATATCGGATATATGTTTGGACTATATTAAATACGGTGGTTTAGGAGTATATATATGTCTCGCAAGCTAAATGTTAAAGGACAACTAAAACCGTAATATGGCATGAGCTGCAGTCGACTATGTTTATAGCATTGACGTGCTAATGTAAAATAAACGTTATCCTGTGCAAAAAAATGGAATGTGCTTTCTCTTTACATGACCTTGTTACTTTATCAAAAAGAGTTTCGTCCAGAATTATTCTACAAGCTTCTTTCACCTCTAAGGCTATCAACATTATTTTAGAGGTAAGGCGACGGAACACGGAGTGCCGATCCATGAAAATATATCTCAGGAATTTTTATGTGGTGCTGCTTTAATTCACTTGCTTACGTGTTAGGAATTCTTATAAGCAGTATTGTTACGGCTTAAGCATTAGGTACCGATGGACTGTTTTAGATCGTAAAAGCATCGTCCTTGTGAACCTTTGAACCTGCCCGAAGCGTCAGTGCTAATTCACCGCTAAAGCTTAGTGTTTGCGCGAAGGAACAAGTTCTAGGGCTATTGATGTTTAAGATTAAAACCATAAATCCCCTCTCTTCCGTTTACTTAATCTCTTCGCGTAGCGTAGAAAGCGTCAACTTGCTCGCTTAAGAAAGTTCAGAGGCACAGAAAAGTAATCTTCGTCATGATGGGTGTTTAAGCAACAAATGTACTAGTATGTAACGTTTGGCTGACGTTTTTTCATAGAGGATACACAACTCATTTTTAATAAAGAGGTGGTATTTTCGAAAACACAGTCAAACCGACTGTGATGTTTAATGAATTATCCATGGTGGTGGTTTCTTTGTACAATTACGATAGGGATAAGAGACTACGGCCTACAGTACCAGCGGAACCTGAGGAAACATGATCGAAATGATGGTAAATAAGGATGGAGTCCGTCAGGCTCTATTCAACTTAGCGCTTGCTAGGAAGTCACTACTGCTTCCCTACGAGGGTTTTTATTTGTAATTTGGCTCAAAACTAAATATGCTAAAACACACGTGGCTCACCGAACAAAAATAATTACGAAAGGTTACAACTGTTAGAAGCCTTACAGTGTAAGAATGTGTCAGCAACAAAGAGCCTAGACTGCTGTGAAAGGCCAGGCTTGTATGAATGAGCACTTTCCTAGTGTTGCGCGAGGTTTGTGCTAAGAAAAGATAAAAATACGAGAGTTCAGCATGCAAAAACGTTTACCAACGAAGTAAGGCAGCAATCGTGTTTAATTGAGTAAGTAGCTACGGCGTGTTGAACATGGCGTTATAAACATACATAATAAAATTTTTAATACTTGAATATTATATAGAACTCAAAATCTTCTCCCCGACATTAACTCATTATGTGCTTATGTGCCATGTTTATCCCACATTATTTATTTACATCGCATTTGCTAGATAGAAATGTGTATCTATGTTGGCCACTTTGTGCTAAGTATACCTTGTGGACTGTTAGTAGTATTCAGTGTCTAAAAATAAAACCCTTTCTTGAGTTCCGTAACAAATAACGGAGCAAAACCATTTTCCAAAGAATACCCTGCTTAGAAAATGGGTGCAGTGCATGAGTGTATTTCATAAGGGCTTCTTTCGTAATTGCAATAATGAAATTGTCATGTCGCCAAGAATTTTCGCATTAGTGCATCTTATACCGTGCACAAAGGACTACATTTCCGTGAAAGAGCAAAGCGCTCTTTTCAGCGAAAAGAGTTTCTCAAAAATTGTAGCTGCTTTGAATGCTTCACGTATTCTCTATGCTAGCTGTATTGCAAAAGATAGTTTAGTTGATGTCAGGGTGATTGCAAAATATTTAAAGGAGTTCCAGCACGTTCTTACCTTGTTAAAGTATATTTAGGGTGGCCACACTCACTGCTGCGTTCTTTTGTCCTTCGTTGGTTTGTTTCAAGTCCAACTATTTTGATATAGACTTAAAAATGATTGGAGCTTGCTAGAGATAATATCGGCTCTTACTAAACAGAAGGGTTTTGTTAGCATAAAAAACGCCTATTTGTGGTTGATAATGTTTGATCTCGTTCGTAAATTGCTGCTAACCATGAAAAACAATAGTAAGCTAACATGGTAGTGTTAAGCAGCCCTTGCAGTTTCATCGCATTTATCGTAAAATTATATTACAAATACAAATAACAAGCACAAAAGACTTAAAAAGCATTACCTTGCTGCGGTCCAGTCAATTAGAAAATTGAATATTTTACAAAAATGTATTATTTGCACATACCTTTTATTCATTTACATTGTCATTACAAGTACGATCATAATCGTAGTTGGTGAACAAACAGAAAACGTATCACCATTATAAGTTAGACTGTCCCTCACATGCAGATAACAGATATATTTCAAATAGTACCTACATAGAAACGCAGATTCCTAACACCAGAACACAGGAAATTCCACATCGCGGCATCGCTATTAGAACTACAATATTATCCAATATTTTTATGGTAGCAACTATGAAAAAGAGGACGTTCGTTAGAGCCACGTCTGTAATTTAGGAAAATTGTAAGGTGCTTGGCGCACCCCTTTAAGTTTTCGAAAATAACAACCAAACTGAGCATTGTATGAACCTTTATGAATGATATATAGGAATCTCTAAGAAAAAACCTTTAATCTAGAGGAAATTTGAGCTGTGTGTTCATTCGAAAACTTATGAAATTTAGAAATTCAAAGTAGTCGTAGGCGCTTTTATCTGTGAGACCGGGTTTCAGCACCACAGAATATGTCCAACCGAAGGAACGCATGATAGGGCAAAAAAGGACATCTTTTCTTTTAATAGACGAGATAAGATGCTTTTGAGGGGAGTCACACTTTTACCCACCTTCAGTTTGAGGCGTGTAAACTACTTTCCCAGTAAAATCATTATCAAGAATGACGCAAGAAATGATCTATGCGTGATGAATCGGTTGAGTATTTATACTAATAATGCTATTGGTAAACACAAATGAACTTTCGGTGAGACAAATATGTAATACTTCAAAATTGAAAGCATTCATAAAGAGGCAATTATTAGGTGCAGACTGAAATGTCCGGCTTCGCGACACCACCATTATTGACGATTTCATTTTTTTAGATCAGATTTGTCCATTTGTAGGTCAATGATCGATAGTCACTCCAGCTTGAAAATCGCCGCTGTTGACAATGCGTAAATGTTTTGACCTGATCTGCTGAATACATGTTGAATGCTCAACTTATTGCTGAAATAAAGAAACATTTGAATTGGACCTGGGTGTTATTTAAGATTATCTATGATGAAGTACAGTATATTTCGGAATCCAAACTGGAGTTGCTTAAACCCAGACTATAAATCCGTTAGGGACCCTAAATGACGTAATATTTAATCTCACTGCTATACATGCATTGATTATTGCCTCAACTCATCGTTTACGGGCAACACGCTTCCCAAAAAATATAAAGTATAATTAAATATACCGTATTTTGAGTTATTAACAAATGTTCTAAGTTCTAGGTTCTAGGTTTGTAAATTTAAGCTAACCACATGAAATTGATTGTTCGAAAATTAAATATCCTGTTGAGTTAAAAAACCAAGTTAATGATGTTTTCTGTGAAAGATGAGGAATTCTTTTTAAGCATACCGATCGAACAGGAAAAAATTGTCTATGCAATGTAAATAGTTTTTGCTTATACGTGTCCAAACGTCCGAGTTTTCGGGTTTTATACACACCATTAAGTGCTATCCACGTTCTAACATGACATTTTTATTGTGTGGTACTTTGCAACGTCGACTATGATTATTTTAATTTGGTTAATTTTTCATCGAGAATGAAACTAACGATAATCGGTAACAGCTAGACTGACGTCGTGTCAGCCACTGTAGATAAAATACTCTTATTTTGCATTACGTATATCACTCCGCTTCCAATGAGTACACCGAAGTATATGATGAAAAAAGTTCGCGAAAGGGGTATGAGTCCGACAAGATTGAGCTGAAGGGTGTTTTGTTTCAAAGATCGAATGAAGAGAGTCAGTTGTTGAGGCGCGTCACCGAACTCGGATATTCGCTCACCAACTAAGACCGCCGTCGCTACCCCATTCGTCCGGAGAGAGTTAGAAGCTTCACTGATTGTAACTAGACAGCCTAGCATTACTATCTCATAAACTGCCCACATCCACAATGTGGCCGATAGTTGATACTCATATTGGCTCAGAAAGAGCTGTACCGTCAAGGTAGTTCTAGTCACAGCATGGATGTAGGCGATGCCGATAGATACAGAATAAAGCCTATTGACATCGCGCACATTTGTGACCATTTTCGAATAATGAATTCTCATGTCGAAGAGAGGACGTAAGCTTACGCGTCTCATCAGGAGAATGTTAACTTCGCGCATAAAATGTGCGATGCTCCAGCAGAGCTCGCTAGCAGATATAACCTGTACCCAAACCGTAGTGCTGATCAGCAGCATACGAATAAGCAATTCCGTTTGTTCGAAAATGTCATTATCATCACTTTTGCAAATGATATATATTATTGCACCCCCAGCATGGCACAGCCAATTAAGAAGACTGAGAAAAAAACACCGTAGCTCCTCGATCTCGCCCTGCTTTTGTAACTCGCTCTTTGTTGCCAATTCGTTCAGAGAGTGCACGATTTCAAGCAAGGACGCCGGTTGAAAGTTGTGACATACATTAGCTATCACACCGGCAGAAAACAGTAGAGCAGCGTCGACCAGCTCGAGGCGTGATTTGTGACGTACAAGAAATGAATCTGCACCTTGCACTAGATATGAATATGCTACAACCACTACGTACGCAACTAGCGTTATCCATACTAACAAACGCCATGCTCTCATACATCGCTGGGTGTTGCGCGATATGGTACTGTCGGTTCGTGCCACCCCGAGGGTCTGCAGCGACAATAAAACGGGCATGAAATGGTTAAATACAGGAAAATGTGCCAAAATGTCCTCGGATACCAATCGTTGTTGTTCGCTATCATCAATATCGTCAACGCTTCGGCGCCGTTTTGAGTCTCCTACGCGCGCTACCCACGATGATAGCCCGTTCTGCTTGTCAAGACCACCGGGTGCCACCGTAACCGCCACTTTGTAATCACTTCACGTGGAAACGAGTGATGTCATGTGATCACCTGAATCGAACAGAAGTTTGTTTTTTGAAAGCCGATATTTATTCTCATTCACACATTTTCCGTTCGGCAGCACTTATACATGGAACACTTCCTTGTAACCCAACTATAATAGTTTGAAAATTCAACTCTAATGGACGCTAGTTGGTTACGTTTTAAAAAAGACCGTCATGCCGAGCTGTTTTGCGTTTACTCCATAGCAACGTAATAATACCGAATGAACTAGCGCAGCATGTTTGCCTTGCTGGACCTTGAATATTTTGGTAGTTTGTATACTGGGTGTTCCGTAGCATTAAAGGTGTTATATGCGCTTAAATAGAGAGTGGCGCAGCGACGTAGCATATGTATGACCTAAACAAAGGATTTATCATGGTAGACGGTATACATTTATATTTAGGTCAAATAGTGAGCATGACGTGTACGTTCCGCGTAGTCCTTCCTAAACATCATGTTGACAGATAATAACGAGTTTCATGATGGCATCGACCGTGTGTTACTCGTCGCATCGTGGCTTGCCAAGTTCATAAACATAATCATGACGTGGACGTAGCGACTAGTGGGTTCTTCGGTCCAACAAAATTAGTTGGTGACAAATTCTTTGTTATCGATTCATCAATGTCGTGTCGAACTCGTTTGCTTAAAGTCTTTCTAATATATTAGAGCATGCGATTTAAATATCGACATATCGGTGCTATTTTAATTGAATATATCTTTGTCGCCACCTACACAACATTATAGACTTTTTGTCCTTTTTCACTTTCAGTACGTTCATTATTAATTAGCCTCCTTCTTTCCGACCATTAAACCAACGATTCCAGAATCTTCCGCCATCTTTTGCTTAACTTTGCAATGTAAATAATAGCATTTTTTTGAGAATCCTAAATATAAAAGCCGAGAATATCATATTGTAAAACAACATACATCATGTTCTTAACAAGAAGATTAATAAAATAATTTTATGTACAGATACAAAAGAATCGAGTCTCCGAGGTACGGTCTCTTCCCCTTAATGCGACTAACAGCGGATTCTTAATTGAAGAGCGCGCAGTGGTCCTGATAGAAGCTTCACTCCTACAATCCATATTAATCTATATACCTCCCGGACCTGGACCTCTGGCATATAAAAATGAGTTTCAGTGTATTAGACCAGAAACTAATACGTTATGAGAGATTTTTTGGCAGGTAGCATTATTTAAATACGCACATTACGATTAGCCTAAAGTAAACGGTACGATGTAGACTGAATCGTTTCACAATTGCAAAGTCAATAGGATTCTTTGCAGAACGACGAGTGTAAATAAACACGCGTGCTTCCGTAAAATTCCCGTGCGCTCAAGGTTGAAAGGTAGGGAGATATTAATATGTTATTTCCTCGATTTTGTAGTTTAACATGCTGATTTATGTAAGACATGGAGAAGATTTTATATAGATACAAGTTTGACGATGACAAACCCTTTAAGTCTCGAACAGGGCGAAATATATAGCTTGACACTAAATTGTATATGAGCACTTATGGTTAATATCTGAACCCTATTTGTAAAAGCTGTGGTAAAAGCTTGTATTGTGAAAACAGTGTAGGAAGTAAGCTCAAACTATGTTTTGAAATTTCATAGCTTTTATAATACATTTAACCTTATACCTACCGTGATTTTTGTATATCGGTTCAATATATCTGTAAAGAAACTTTCCTTGGAAGATTTGGAAGAAGTGTGTTTTTTGTTTACGCAGAAGTGGTGACCATCCCTATTTTTGGTTATTGTAGAGCGTAAAACTGTAATTTCAGATCATATTTGTTTGCGCTAAAAGATTGCACATAAGGTGCGATTAGAATTTTTATTGAAACCTACGTTAAACTTTTATTTACGCGTTCTTTTTAGTTTAAGTCAGCCGATTTGAACATGTCGAAAGCCGCTATGAAAAGGAAGGCGCAAAACCACAGAAAGAAAGACTTGCACCCGAATTCACGAAAAGTGAAGCAGTTGGCACGGAAGCAACTGCATAACATAAAAGTTCGGCAGCGTAAAACAGAATACTCGCAGAGAAATCGAATGAAGATGGAAAAGTTCCAATATTTCTTTAAATGTTTGCCGGAGGGTGTTACTAGACTTGGAGGTGCTGAGGTATGTATTCAAGTATTTTAACGTAATGTATATTGAAACCGGTAATATGCCCTACGTTTTTTTAACCTTTTATATTTAATAATTGTTCCTCTATGCTCCGCATACGCTGATATAGACTTCAGGTGAAATACCTCATATTACTGACTCAACTTTACGTTTAAACTTTTCAGGTTTTGTAAAAGTTTAATACATTTCGTAGAATGATGGGTTGTCGTATCCTTGCTACTATTACATGTAAAAGTGGTCAATGTATCTGCATAGAACTGCACTACGAATGTCACGTTCAGTATGCGTTTCGCGGCAATTTCCAGGTAAAATATATTATCAACGGGTACTTTTCGCGGTTTGACAATGAGATCACCGAAGCGGAACGATTATTTAAGATGCGTGGCAATGCTAGCCAGCACGCAGGCCGAATGGATGCTATAAAAATGACCCTTGACCTCGAGAAACAGGAGTTCGAAAGTGCCGCATTTGAAATTCCCGATGTTTTATCGACGGAGGGGTTCCGATTATTTCGTGCATGGGACCTCAAGGAGAGCTATTTACCAAAAATCAAGACTAGGTTGGTATCTCCGGAAGTACTCAGTCGACTCAATTGATAATGAATGGAACTGGAACGCGCTGTTATTACACAAATGTTTGTTAGCATAACGTTAAGATATTAAAATTTTGGCAAGGAAGTCTATAAAAATTATTATGTGATGTCTAAATGTCGCACAATAAGGATAATAGGAATTTATATATATTCTGTTAAAGCACAGTCACCTAAAAAGTGATAAGAAAAGATATTTGGTTTCATCATAAAGTAAGAGATAAAAGGAGGTCATTTTATGTTTACGAATGTTGCTTCATTTCTGCGATTTGCTAGGTGAATTACTATCCAATCGATTGTACTAATTTTATTCAGGATAGCCTAAGCAATATATATGGCCATATGCATTGCAATAAAGTGGCGGCATCAGCCACTATTAATAAGTGTATTATATATAGGGGATATGTGAAAGGGCTGCCGTGCCAAACGGTACTTTAAGCTTTAGTGTCAGATCTATGCCTACCTTAAAAGTAGGTAATTAAGTCCAAAGTACATTTTACGAGTGAGCCTTACCCGTTGTATTGTTATATCAAGTGGGCATTATTTGAAACGAGTTTGAAAATCACTTCTGGCCCAAAAGCTGATCATCTTGGATATAAGTATTAAGAAAGCAGCACTGTGAGCGCCCATTATTCGTCTGGAATCTCGTAAGATAATCCACAGTTGCCATTCTAAAATAGGCGCCCTATTCTAGACTATAATGCCAGTAAACTGTTTAGTATTAGTGTACGATTGCAACAAGAACAAAATATTTTCAATTATCTTTACCGCTTTTCATAGCAGTTAGTGGAAATGAATATTTTAGAAGTTCTGATTAGTGTCTTTACAACTTAAAATAAAGTCTATTTTAAAAATGAAGTAAATATACGATCAGACAAAGTGGTCGACTGCTCAGACAGATGATGCGTCTCATTTTACACGCCAAGCACAACTGACCATTGTTTTATGTCCAATGAAACGTACATAAATTACGACTAGCATTGTGAAAATATAACTGCACTCATCATTATACTCTAAGGCTATGTACGATTTTTCAACTAATTTATTTCCACAGAGCAAGTCACAGCATGTGTCTACTCGGTATTCATCTCCTAAGGTGGTTCATCTTCGCGGCCTGTAAATGACCTTCCAAAAGCATACGAAATGCAGTCTTTAATGTAGATAAAATTAGATATTGTACGTTTCGTTGTAAATCACGTAACAAAATACGAAAATAAATAGAAAGAAGGAGCTTAATACACACTTGAACAATTTTATGAGCGCCTATGCCTTAGGACGTTTTTGTTTTTTCAGGATGTCATATCTATAAAGATACTTGCTACAAAGTAAACAATGTCGAACTGATCACAAAGCAAGGGCGATGATATTATTCTGATAAGACTCATATATAACAACACATTTACTAAATATCGATAGTCGGCTACAATCGTCTGGGATAGTTCAATAAGCAAATATTTAAACACTGGTAGCTTCTTACGATGTTTTTTCTTCTGAATGTTGAAAACTGTAGGAATGTGCTAAGGGTGGCTGTGTTCCTATTTTTATACATAAATAAGTGAAAAGATGTAGAAAAAGTTTTCTGTAACGGCCTGCGTAGACATTTTTTCATATAAAGGTCGATAAAAACGCCTGACCGAGCGAAAGCACACGGGGACCAGTTGCACAGATTTTAGCCGACGGTGTAGGGTCCACATTATTCGTGTATATTTTTATGCGCTCAAGAACCTAAAGGAATGGGAAATTGACACACTGGTCTTCGGAAAGGTAATATAATCAGAGGAGAGGGCAAGAGCGAGTAGACAAAGATATCCTGTTAGATCCTTACAGTGGTATTTCAATAAACTGTGCGATCCCTAGTTAGACATCCGGTCTCTCAAGAAAATGCTCTTAACGTAGTGCGACGCCACCACAACCACATATAATTAGAGCGGTTGTAGTGAAAGCTTTTACATAAATCCTCTAGTTTCAAAGTGCGCTTCATCCGGAGAAAGCCGCAGGAATGTC
>MNPL01009395.1:16224-43769 GCA_002081605.1 Tropilaelaps mercedesae | reverse complement strand
GCCTTAACATGTTTTCAGCAGCCTCTGTGCAGACCAATCCAAATACTACTACTACGAGAAACTTGCCCAAAAAACGCAGCACAAGCCATCCCAAAAGATCATACAGGCGAATTCCGGAAAAGATCGGCAGCGCATACCTAAAATGGACGTCCGGATCCTTTTAAACAGTTTTTGTTATTTTATGGCGTCTCCCTCACTTTCGTAGTGTTAACACTGTAGTGGCAGACGAATTGTCTTAGAGTAGTCCAAATGCATTGCCAACTGAATAGTTACAGATTTAATTTGAATAAACTGGTGTGCGTTACCAGCTGACACGTTCTAGGAGGTAGCTTTCGTCGAAATTGATGAGTCCCACCATCCTATTCATGTTTCTTAACCTGTTTTGTACGCCGTGAGTGCGGCCATTTTGGACGGGTCACGTGCAAGTGATGTACGGTGGACGCAATGACCAATACGCGCACGACCATAATTGACGTCTGTACAGACATGTCTGTAACGATTAAGTAAATAGTGCCTATTTCACCAATTGAGGAACTCTAGACATTAACTGAGTGAAGCCACCAAAGAGAATAGAGAGAGGCGGCATTCTTTTGTTGAAGTTCTAAATTAGACGGATTGGTCCGGTTCGACAGTAATTCGAAACGAAATCGCGGGCACGACACTGACCTCTTGGGCGCGGTTCAAAATGGCTGTGTATTTGTAATATGTTGGATGAGTGCGGGGGCTGCGGTTAACCAGCTAGCAAATGCGGACAAAGCCTTTTTAGATGAGACGGCTCTCGTTATCCGGAAGTACATTACAATCTCATACGGTCAAAGGGTTGACCATCTTGTCCAAGAATGTACTGGAGAACTACTGCGGGGCTGGTGCCACCACAATTGCATGACCACCTGCCACATTGCAAAGAATCATATAAGCTCCGCAAGTGCAGCGGGTAAATAGACAGCCTCCACAAAAATCTCACGCAGAGTCCAGATTATAGCCTCTCTTTTTTATAAACATTTCAATAACCGCTGCGATAATTTATAGGATACCAGGCTCTCTGCTAGACACTAATGACAGCCACCCAAGTCTTTACCCTCAATCTTCAAAGACTGCCGAGAAACCAAAAGGGGATAACAAAACCGTTCTCTTATCACGGGAGGTTACAGTTCGCCGACGAAATTGCTTGTCCCGTTGTCACTTACAATGGAACGGCAAAATTGTGGCCACCTTACTCGCTCTATGCTTGTTCTATCAATATAGCTTGACGAGTAGCTGAATACGCGAGGCAATGCTTGCTTCGGCTTGTATTGATCTCCAAGGATTTTAACGCTGCCTCGGAACTGTAGGATTCTGCACACACAAATGCCCAGGGGCGAGCTTCTTTTAGAAAGGATGGCCATGCTCGACCTGGTTACGTCGGGTCTACTGGCGGTCACTCAGATCAGCAGGATTGTTCCTAACATCAATAAACCCGAAGAAAGTAAGCGACATATAATTATGAGCGCAGCGGAATCCATTATACAATTCATCACACCGGTGTGGATCCAGCTGGCCGAGGACAAGTGGAATACACGAGACATGCTCTGTGTTAAGCAGGATGGCGCCCCGTTTGCATCCGCAGGGCGACGACGCTGGTCCTGACAGGCTAGACATTACAGTACTTCAAAAGTCGGAAGGCAGATGACTCTGGGAAGACTCCTGGCAAAAAAAGAACGCAGCTTGTGAGAAAACATCTCTCAACTGGCAAGAGGAGCGAAGCTCCATATAAGAGAACCAGCCAAATATTGTGGCCAAAGAGTTCGTGTTGTGTATCGAAACCCCGCTAGAAAAACGCAGGTTTGCAACCCAGGTTTTGTGCTATATATGAAAACTTCGGTCGGCTCACCGCGTCGGTCTCATGAGCACGGACACCTGCACCTTTGAAATACAAACTTCATCGACGCAGGTATCGACGGACGAACTTTATTGACTGCTTCGATAGGCATTTGCCACCCACCGGCCTAAAGTCCCAGTGTTTATTGAAGATCGAGGTCATAAATGAAGATGAGTGCGGCGTGACCTTTAGTAAAGCAGGCGTGCTGTTTACATGAGTCCGGCACTATCCTAGGGAACACCTTGTCATAAAATAAAGCCACACAAAAGCTTTGGACAGTATGAAATAAAAAAAAAATAGAAAAAATGTGTTGAACCCGTGAATCCGGGTTATTTGAATTTAGGTTTGTCGAAATGATGTCAGTAGACGATTGAGTAAAATATGGACACGTCAAGTATTTGTGTCGTATGATGGAAGATGGGAAACTATTCGTAGTAGTGTTTATTGATGTGAAGCGCAAATGAAAAGGGCATTTATATTGAAACCAGAACTTACAGAGCTTTCTTAATGTATATCGAACTTCTGGCAATGACGATTAATCTAACCCAAAAGCAGAAAAGTGGCAACAAATTGTAATAATGCCACAAAATCGATCTGTGTATGGTATTAACGCGATGCAGTGTGTGGTAAAATATATGAATACCCTTTATTAATAAAAATAACAAGGTTATTATGTAAAAGGTACGTTGACAGTGAAAACAATCTCATGTTGGAGACCGTGCACACAGATACCATTTTGTGTCAATTGCACAATGGCACGATGACACGATACGATTTATCCTCGTATGAAGGCAGTCGCAAGAAATCAACACGAATTTAAATACGACAAAAATTAACGACATCAACAAAGCGTAGGTACGGAAATTTATTATGGTTCGCTGACACGATAAAATAACGTGTAGGTGTACCTGTTGTGACAATCATAATTCTTTATTGCTCTATCAAATGCTTTGATCATTATTTAAATAGTGATACATTACAGCTTACCTTCTATTAGCATCCTATAAGGGAATATGTATGCATTCACAAAAAAATTTGTTATAGGAAAACGAATATTAAAAAATTAAAATTTTTATTTTTAGCTACAGTTTTATGCAATAACTGCAACTAAATTGTGCAAATTGCAGTTATACTTCTTGTAGGTATTGCACAGAAAATCTTCAGTCAAATTGATCAAAAAACGATACGTTAGTGTTAGACCATTGGTTCTATCGTGCTGACCGTTGTATGTACGTGCATATTCTAAATTCTAAAAAGAGGACTAATACCGCAGTAGGTAAAATATATAAGGTAAGATGGTTCGATAACAACGATTAACGATAAGTAAATAAAATATGATCATTATTATAAAGTACGTTTCTTAAAAGCCTTGTCTGGTTATCATTTTATAGAGATGCACCTTAGCTTCTTATGGGAGATAATTAAGCGGGCCGGTGCCGATACAGTTGAGGCCTCACTTCTGTAGAAAACTGTCCTTCGTCACCTTTCAATTTATTCCAACATGCCTAAAAAGAATAGAATATGAGATATAAGCATCTAATTTTATAATTTTCCGTATATTGTACGACGAAACAATTCGACTAGGCCAATATGCTATACTTAAATATTATCAGATTGGCGTAATATAATCCAAACGAAGCTCTAAGCATCCCTGCAGAAGATTACATAACGGATGCCTAACAATGGCTGAAAGGAGAACAAATATTTATAAAATCACTTGTGATTGAAATTCTTCACGTTTGTATACTGTAAGGTTAATTATTTAGAATAAAGCTTATCCCCGCTAGATTTTCTAACAGGAATTTATAAACCAACTCTTGAGACACATGGGCGAAGGGGTGTGTATATGATTTTCTACTGATTTGTATTTTAAAACGAGACGCTTACATAATTAAGTGCATTGCTTTTAATGAAACTGTCCACACACACTATAGCTTTATAAGTTTAGCTACAGGCTAGCTTATCGCTTAGAGTATATTCCAAATAGATTTTACATACGTCAGTTTTATACTAAAAAATCCTAGTTATTAAAGATCTATATTACAAATGATTCTATGAATATTTGTGCTTCGATCACCTTTTTTGGATATCCTCTAAACTCGATTCAAGTGCGCCTTGATTAGAACTTGGAGGTAAGCACTGTTATACGTTTGCCAATAGATTATGTCACGTATGAACACCTTTACATTGTTTAAAGCAAATACAACAGAACACGCGAGCTTTATAGACATACCATATGCTTCTGTTGCCATTGTCGATGTGCTTTGCCCATCTCATTAAGTGATGCTCGCGCGCTGCTCGTACGTATTTTTGCGATGATACAACGATTTAGCTAAAAAGTGCAAATAAAGCGAACTCAAAAATGAAAGATAATGACATGAAATGTTTATCTATACCACTAAACTTGCAAGCTAAGGTCAGTCTAGTGTCGATAATCAGCTTATACAACCCAATGAAGCCTATAACTCAAGCCAGTGAAAAATAGATGTCAAAGCCGGAAACCCTTTGTTCGAATCCCTGTTTGGTAAAGTGAGATAATGCGCATAATGTTATGCTCCTTATGTGGATTACTGAAAAATGGTTCTCCATAATTTATTTAGGATGAAAGGCTTCGATACAAATCTGTTCAGGTTTAACGCGTAACTTAGTCCTATATTATTAATGCTATTGAATGGTAATTGAATTCATTCAAAGCTGTAAAAGAATAATGAAAAATAAGAATTGTTAATTAATTACTACATAGAAACGCGGAAATACAAGCCAAAACTTTGAAATGCGTTATCAACTGTGATTAACTAGAAGATTGAAATGAAGCGTGGTTTCAGCTGCAAAGCATGTCACTAATGCATGTAAAATAATTTGGTATAGAAAAGCTAAGGCGAGAGCAAGTATACAAAATTATACGAAACATCTGAAAATTGTCAAATACAAGTGATTTTATATACTCTCGCTAACTCACTAAAAAAGTTACATGTTACCAGATTGTTCTTCGTATGAAATTCATAACCTCTATCATAAGACCTGCACAACAGGTGCCTTTACTTGTCATACCATTGTATTTACATGTACGGTGTAGCGCCATGTCTAGATAACATTTTCAGGAATGTCTGAATCGAGTAACACTGTGCCAGATAATCACGTATTAAATACTGTCCACCAACAGATAACGTTGGCTCGACCTGGTGGGACTAAGTTTGGTGTCGAAGAGTGCGATGGCAGACTTATAAAAAGCAGCGTGGAAAATCCACTTAACGATTTGTCTCAAATGTGGCGGCTGAAGGATGCCATCGCGGAAATAAAAATACCATAGATTTCGTCTCTAGATTTAGGTTGTTGATTACGTTTATCCGCGGTCAAATATGAACGTGACTAAACTGAACGGGCTGCAAATGTTCGTATACATATATCTATCAACATTGAGTGCTATATTTAAATAAAAATTATGCTTGGCATGAGCTGCTTGCATCCTGCCTAATAGTACAGGTACCTTTGATATAACTTTTTTTACTACCTTTTATTAGCAAAACGATCATTTTTAATTGGTAACGAGAGAACAACATTTAAAAAAAAAGGAAAAAATAAAGAATAACCTCTAAAAAATACCTCAACAGACCTCTTCTAATGCTTGGAAGCGATCAGTTGTGATCGATCTAGACGAATTCTCTGTGGCCGAAACGATAGATGTAATCGGTTGTAGGGGGCTCTCAATGAAAACACCGGTGGTCGCATCGAATTTTGCTCGCACGCCACTCTTTCCAGGTTGACTGGACGAGGCCAAATCAGATTCTTCCGTTGAAGCATCTTCTACCTCAACTTGCCTTTTTGCTTTCAGCGTGCGCAGACGTTCACACGTTAGCTCCCATCCACTTACAGACTGAGGAATTATCAAAAAGAGAAGCCTTGCTATATTATGTCTTAATTACGACAATGAATTTCCTATTTGTGAATATATGTATATATAAATATATATTATTTGTAGTTAACGAAATACATGGCGAAAATATAATAGAATTTGCTTTATTATTGTTCTTTGTAGAAATGTGCAAGATAATGCTGGGTTTACAACGAACCAAAGAATGGCGAACCTTGATCCAGCGAGGACGTCCGCTAAGTGCCTTGCAAGAGATCTGCTTTTCCATATGTATAGGTTGAGTTTGATTCCAAAAAATATCGAGAAGAATGATCTGGCTTCTTTTGGTCAAGGTGGATGAAGATAACAGCTGATTGAGACAGCTATATTGAACAGAAATATCATCACGGGCGACCCGGCCTTTGGTCGAATTTGAGAAAATGCACACGTCTACCTGCATATATATATATATGAGTTCTTGTAGGCTTTGTATGTAAATTAGGAGCAAAGCGTAGGTACTGAACTTAGGCGCATGTATCTTAAGAAGTATTCTGTCACGACAAGTAGGTCTTACAAATGAAAACGTTAAACTAAAAATATGTAAGTTTCCACTTGACTTACCTGAAAACCATGTTGGAAGAGTTTGTGTAACGCTTTTATGGCATCAGTCGACTCCTCACTTTATTAAATATAATAAAATTGTGCAAGGTAAAATAGCTGAGTCTGTCACACAAACTATAATTATCGGGGCACGCCCCGCCTTAGGGAGACTTTGCTAGTTCCTTCCGTGTACTATATTCTGTGACTAGCAAAACAAAGCGTCATGCAACACAACTACAGTTTCTGTGAGATGCATGTGTCTAAGGCTTTATAGATGAGTTCGTGGTTTAAAAGTGAAAAATGCTATTTACCTGATATTCGTTATCAAAATGCTGGTTTGCCGTTTTAGCCCAAGACTGATTTCTGCAAGACTTGTCAAGAACTTCATACTCTTCGGCCTCCTGCAGCGATAGTGTATGATAATTTTATTCTCACTATATGGCACTTACCTATAGCTTTGTTTTGTTTAACGCTGTTTACGTACATATGTTAGCTCCGCCTATGCAGAGCCTTTATTGGCCATTTTATTTGAGTGTTTTACTTTGTTTGCGATTTACTACTTTGTTTGTTAAACTTAGTCCTTTGACTTTTAATTTTAATTACTTCCCTATGACTATATAATAGACAATTTAAGGTAATTACAATGGACGTTATTTATGTTCCCAAAAATTTCATATCTGTGTTTTCATTAAATGCTGTTAAAAATAGCACAAAGTATATCAGGCTCGTTTTTATAAAGGATGTCATGCAAGTTATGTTCTACAAGATAAAAATAATTCGAATTAGAGCGTTTTTATTCACAATTGAAAAGACTGTCAAAATAGCTGGGTCTTGAGGGCATTTTGAATAGAAGGCGCCAGCATTTTTGTCTATATTTTGGAAGAAGTACAAGCTGTCATAAATCGAAATTCATCATAAGAGGTCACTTTACGTGCAAGTCAGACATATTTTGACATCCTTCATTCCAGAAACATGCAAAAATTAGATCGGCGATTACTTTATTCCAAAGCAGAAAATCTATAAGATCATCAAGATAGGAAACAAATCAAATATTTTGAAGATTATTGTGCTTTCCGAAAAAGTTTCAGCACATATGTAAGCTTTAAAATTAAAATATCCTAGATGAACTTGTTTTAAAAACCGTTTTTGAAAAAAGACAAAGAGCGATTCTAAAAATGCCCATTGAAAACTTATCACCATTATAATTTAAAAAATATGTTAGTCAAACATGTTTAACTATCATATTTTTAAACAAAGTCGCTTCAATTTGTTTTACATTTGAGAAAAGTTTTGAAAATATTATTTTTTGATAACTATCTTTGCGGTTTCGCTGTCACAGTATTTAATTATTAGCTTTACTTGAGATTCAAAAATAATTCTTACCTTTCCAGTGAGGCTAAAGTATCGGAGACAGTGAGCCATCTGAAATAGAGGATTAGCTACCGATACCAAGCCAATAATACTTAAGGAAGGCATATGCTGACTGAGTACGAAACTTCTAACCAGGTCACCTCGGTAATTTTTCGACTAACTAGAAATGAGTTGAAGTTTTTATAAAAAATAGTCTTTTCAGTTTCGTGGGCATATTTCTATTTAAAACGCATTTTTTTAGTTAGAGCATGGCTACCAAAGTTCGATTATCCAACGGGGTGTATTTTTTACCTCAGCAAGTAAAGCATCGGCCGTTCGAACGGCGTTGACGTACATTTCGTATCCTAAGTTAAATTCACTCCCTAATTCGGCATCTTGAATGGAAGGTTTCATTGATGTAGATTTGTGCTTCTGCATGCAATTTACTCTGACATCCTCTAGATGTATTGTATTATTTAACTGAAAACGCATAATATTACCGTAGTGTAGATACATGGTAAAATTGGGTTGTATTTACTAGAATTTCATAAAAAAGGCGCTAATTTATTTCTAGGTGTATTAGTAGAAGAACCGGCCATCCTTTCACTTAGCATATCTTAGCGAATTTTTTTCTATATTTATTGTTCTAAGTGCTGAAACAATGCAATAGATAGATTTGCAGATACAAATAAATTATTTTATAGGGTTGTAGTTTACTGTACCTGAACATACTTTAACACGTCGCGCATGCAGAGCTTAACTCTTCGCGCAAATTGTACATGTGGGTCTTTGCTCCGTATTGCCTCTGTAAGAATGTGACACATAATCTCGTCCAAGTGGGTCGAACTAAGTTCCTGACGTGGGTTTACGAAGCGTCGGGCACTGAGGACGCGGCGCATGCACTGAGTGCGTCGCAATTCAAAGTTAGAGTCTCGCTAGAGTAAAGACAAACAACAATGAAATCGTCGCCATTTCGTCGCTGCAATCAATCTGGATTTCAAATAACCACTCATTATTGTATCATAGATAAAAAATATAATAAAAAATGAGCTACGAAACTACTCTCTCAAAAAGGAACTTCCAGTTCTGAGCAAAATTATATGTTCCTTGCACAGAATGTGGGAGTAACTTGTAGTTAAAGAAAGGACTTTCAACCAAATGCACGCATAAATTTTGCCTCGTTGACAAAGAAAAAATCAATTAATGAAAATGATCGTCTTTAATATAGAGGCGCCAAGTTAGGTTCAAATAGATACTAAGGGCTCTAACCATTCTGGCTTGGATCTCAGAGGTACCCCAGCAGTTAAGTGCAGCAGTTACATTATTCTGGAAACCTGCTGAGATGGAACAAAAACATAAATAAAGATGATCCGTCAGATTAGTTAGTTCTTCAAGTGTATTTAAAAGGCCTCTATAAATCATGTTAAATTTTCACTGTTGGAAATTGTTGTGTGTGCGGTGTATAACTTTCCTTTGCCGCGCTAGAAGATATATTCTCTATATTTCTGAGATCGAGCAACATGTGGTTTGAGGTACTACACGTAATTTTATAGCGCACACCAAAAAGGAAAAGAAACCTGTTCATAAGGAGTTTGTGTATGTTCATACTTAGTTGTGTTGATATGTTTGCTAAGGCTAAAACACCCCAAAGCTTCTTTCAAACACTAAGCAGTGTGATACATATTTTTTATCACACGCACAAAAAGATGGGACTTTTGCTAAGTTGTGGCTCGTCTGTAGTACATTTGGATTTGACTTTTTAAAATGATTTCACCACTAATACTTCTGCTAATTGCATAAATATTACACTTGGACTTTAAAGATAGTTTGATTGAGTGTAATTATTATTTACAAATGACAGGGGCCCTTTCCATAGATTTTGTATCTAAAATGATACATCTCATCAATAAACATAAATTACGAAAAGCCAATTTAGAGACAGTGGTGTTTGTGCATATGAAAACATAGCCAAAGGCGTCAAAAATATTTTCCAATATTCTTTTCATGTAGCAATAGGTTTAATGATTATTGACAAATTCTATGCGGTGAAGTCGTATGGATATTGATATAGTTTTTGTGGTGTGGTCGTCCTTGTTCATATTCTTCAGCTAGTATTGTTTCGACTTGCCGCTTAACTACAATTCTATTATTCCGACAGGCATAAGGAAACACTTGTTTATCGGATTTTGGATTTTACTCATTCGCGCTTGCGCGTTTACATTTCTCTGTGGAATTCTAGCTTATGTGAGGTTCGTCTGAGGCCTCTAAGTAACGACTCAGTTTTGCTTACTGTCAGTACAGTCTCGGTATGCTTCGTTGTGTCGGTATTCTGTGCTTTGCTAAACTGGCAGTTTCGTTCATTATTCACATTGCTTGGTATTTTCTAACTAATTTGACTAAATATTGAGTAATTTGTAGGTAGGTAATCAAATATTCGGGGGCTAAGGCGGGGTCATAGCCGCTTCAGCCATATTTTTCGTATTTAGGTGTCGGTTTTTTATAAAATAAAATTTCGATTATGGACTATGCTTACTCGTATTACTTGTATAACTCTCTCAACGAGGTAGAAGGCTTTAATGTGGCGCAAAATTAGAAGAATTGGTACCTTAACAGATTATCTATAGTATATTTGCGCATTCTGGTCATCTAACTTCGCAAGGCTTTAATGGATATATAGTGTACACTGAAATAAAAAGCGTAGAAAAGTAAATGGACAGAAGAAAATAGGAATGGAGCAGGAATTGTTAGAGCCCGAAGAATTTTTAGACACGATATACAGGAAACTTTTACGTAAAAGAGAGTTATGGAATGAAATTAATACGAGCTTCCAGTTTCACTTCCAATTACACAATTCGGACTTAAATACAATTCAAACAACTTACTTTGAAACCACCTCCATCCGTAAACGGGAATGCTTCTGTAGGGATCAACGCAGCGTTGTTTTTGTTTCTTGCTTTTCTCCAGTCCGGCTTCTAATTCAAGACTAGACAGCATCATGTTAGCCGGTGTAGACACCTTTATTGCCCCACTACTAATCACTGAACCGCCACGCACACCTCCATCTTGGACCTGATGACGCTCATGAGACGAACTGTGTTTATGAAATTCTTCGACAGATAGGTGTGGTAACTCAGCTTCACTTGGAAATAACGCTGCCAGCATTGCTACAAATGTAAACGGTTGCAGCATATCACTTTCGAACTCTATTTTATTTTATGACGAAACGTATTTAGGGAAACAGGTGGAAAATCTCGATTGTCTTTAATATAGCTATAAATTTTTTCTTGAAACTTGTGAACTGTGCCGCGATTAAAAACTTATTGGTAAAACCGCTACCAGTTTGCCATATGTTCCAGCGAAACCCTACATACATGTAGACTATGAACACATTTAAGATTCGTGCCGCGCTGTCCCGCTCGAAGTTCGAATCTATCTGACGTTTCGTTCGTTATAGTCAAATGCAATACCACTATCACTAGGGGTCCTTCATTCAGTATTTCTAAATCACAGTGAACGTGGTGCCAAAACCAAACAAAACTGTCGGCACGTATTCACAAAAAAGAATCTGATTTGGAAAGAGCTAAAAGCGATATTGGAACATAAATGGGGAACTCAGATTTGATGCTGAATGAAACACGCTAACAACTTCCGGCCAAGAGAGGAGCTACAGCCCAATTCAACGGTAAAATGTGCACGCGACAATATTAACTTCTTTCGTGATTTGATATGAATATGTAGTTAAAACAACTATTACCAATTCCAAAGGACCGTTAGCACTGCTCTTAGGGCAGGCTGTATGAGTCTATATATTTTTTTTAAAGCTGATTATCAGCCAACATTTGACGTCCACGGTAGCAGTTCTTGCATTACTAGGCTGTATGAGTCTAAACTGTTGTAGCATGACCTCGTTGTTAGAGATCACACCGTCACATAGCGTCCAGGAATTTTTTACCAGGAATACACGCATCTTTGTAGCCTAATGCTTATCGTGCACTTCACACTTTATTGTGCTATGATTCGTTGGCGGTTATAAAAGTTCAGAGCCCCATAAAATTCATTTTTCAATTGAACGCTTACTATCGGTTGTATAGTAGATACTTATTTTAAAAATATTTAATAGCACATTAGGAAAAAAGTTATCTTTAAAGCATACCTGAAGATGACCGAAAAATCGGAATTATTAAGCGTCGCGTACTATAATCACTTTATTTTGTCATATGAAAATATAGGTTCCAATCGCCTGTAGAACTCACTATCCTAAATCGGTAAAGATATAAATGATTAAAGTAACAGCGGCGCGACTTCAAATGTGTTATTCAAATCCCGTCTTCTCAGATTCAATCGTAAATCATTTTGTAACAAACGCTTTGAGATTATCTATAACTCTAGCAGATTACTTCTCGTAAAAAATATTTTGCGTATTCTTGATTTAAGTCGCAGAGTTTATTAGTAAAGCGTATTTATTTATTAGTCGTAGAATTTATAATTTCTATTAATAATGCAACGCATAACATTATCAAGCTTTGCTTTAAAGGTTAATAATTTCCACAGAATTTCCCTGTAAACGGTAGGATATGCCGCTATACAAATTTGATTTATGCTTTTGTGTTTAAAAGAAAGTAAATTCACCTTCCAATTACTTTCAGTAATCAGTACAATTGACAAAAAACAAGATTAATTAATATTTTGTGGTTAACTCCATTGCTGATTTAGATGCTGATTTAAAGAAAGGCAGTATTATTATACTACCGTCTCCCAAACTTGGGTTGATCTCCAAAACGTTAACCGGAGTTCTAAATTCAATGAATAACTGTGCCGGTTCATCCTGCACGTCCGCCGTATTATTGCATTTTTAATGAGAGTCACATTATCACTATTGACGTTGATAAATTTAAAACAATGACGATTCTTGCTACAAGAAAATATTTCTTAAAACTTTGACAAGGTCACGCACTGTGATGATGCAGTCCAGAAGCCAACACGCTATTCAGTCCTATCAACAACCTCAACAACCTTTATGCAATGGAGCAGATAGCTTTTCCATTACGCTATGGAGCTTCAAGTTAGCATACATTTGACCAAAATTAATTTAAAAGTAAAACTACACGCGGTCTTTTAAAAACAACACAAATTGACGCACTTTGTACCATTTCTAGTGCAATTCTATAAGGAGGCACTCGAATAATTTTATCAGAGAAATTACCCTCGCCGTTGCCACGATAATGTTATACCACTCCAGTACTTTCTATGAATTAAACTCTTCCGCAGAGTTAGTGAGTACTGTGAATCCACAAAATGCTGACAATGCCCTCTCTAGAGTATGTACTGCGCACCCAGTGAATTATGAGAAAGTGGATTACAATGTTCGCACTATAAGAATATAAGTTATACACTAAATTTAGTGTAGTATCTTAGTAGTCTTTACATATAACTATAGATTGAGTAATCTGTACGCTGCTTTCGATTCTAATTATTACTTTACAAGAAAATGCTACATAATTAACGAATATTAAATTATATCGAAGTTATAAGGTGATACGAAAACTGCATTTAATGTATTATATAAAATTCTCGGACAATACATTTTTAGCTGATTAAATTAGCTTTAAGCCGTTAACTGAGCACATTGCATCACATGGCGGTGCTGCGAAGTTATTTTGGTCTTTTATCAAAATTATTTATATAAAATGTCAGCGTTAAACGCAACGACATTACGTATGTCTGTTAGACAGTTACTGCTTATTCGTCTAGATACTATACTCATTTTTAGAACAAACGCTTTCTCGTTTTTTCAGTGGCCTTTTGGTCTTTTATCAAAATTATTTATATGAAATGTCAGCGTTAAACGCAATGACATTACGTATGTCTGCTAGACAGTTACTGGCGTAAGCGATGTTATTATTTGCGTCTTAAATAGTAAGGCGCATTTTATTTTTCCACTGTAATAACTAAACCTAACTAAAGAAGAAAGATAACTAGAGAAAGAAAAATAACTAAAGAAATGGCAATTTACTTTTAAATGTTATGTTAAAGTGTCGTTTTAGTCCAAACTCCTACCAAACATTGCCAAAAAATTGAGATTTATTTGCAAAGTCTATTATCCTTTTTATTTTTTTAATATGACGTCAAATTAGAAAATAGTACATATAAATATTTAATACAATAAGGGAAAAATATTGGAACCGATCTTGTGTTTACTGCCCTCTCTTTTTAGTTACTTAAAGGTTGTGACAATGACATATTTTTTATGTTGGTTGTTTTAATATTATCTTAGTACCTGGAGCTGCTGGTTTTGGTCATCGATTTTCAGGTTGTCAGCTTATTTTAGTACATAGTAGACGTCCGATGACGTAATACCGTTTTTGTATTATTCACAGCAAGCAGACGTATTATACTGACCTTAAATTTGATAATTTATCAATCATTTATTACCTGCTACAAATAAAAAGTTAACCGCGTCATTCTTTAGATTTGCCAGATGCTTAATAACGAGAAATAATCCAAGTGTTCGATATTGAAATGGACGTAAGTGAACTTCTACTTTTCGGCTAATCTTTCAACTTTCTTCCTGTCTTATCATGGCACTTGACTATTACGCATACAAATAATTTTTGCAAATTTTTGCGTGCGTTGTGTGCTGACGTTATATAGTAGTTGCGGTACACCAGCTACTATCATTTTGAGGCCGTTCGCGGAAGGCTTATATAAAAAATATTACGCTCGAATGGAATCTTTCAGCTGCAGTAATATGAGCACACAGCAGCTGATGATGCCCGTCGGATGCCCTCACCGCACCCCTTCCTTACTTTTTTCAGTAGATATGAAGATTTATTGCGATGAAGGCGAAATGACAATTCCAATCCTTGATCCTTTTAGTTTCTTATAAATACACCTATCCTCTCATTGTCGACTGTGACATTACCTATTAAATTACATGGCTAGCTGTCATCACGTTACGATGCGTTGAAGATATAGATGATCGTCAACGTTTGACAAACTGAAGAGGAAAGACGTCTTCAGCTGAAGCGAAATAAATTCATTACCGGCCCCATTGCCTACCCTTGTGTAAGGGTCCCGTACCCCAGGTGTTCTTGATGAGGTCGGCAGCTTTTTCACCGATCATAATAGTAGGCGCGTTTGTGTTACCCGAGACGATATCGGGCATGATAGAAGCATCTGCCACTCGAAGACCCGTCACTCCTCGCACCCTATAAATGACCAAACAAGTCAATATTTCAATAATGCTTAGCAAATTCCGCTACTTTTATCCCTGACCTTAATATATAAGACATATTTGCTAGCATAGTTACGTACAAGCCAAGCTTATACTTCGATTTGGCCTCTCTAGGTGAGAGGCTAATGTAAGCTTGAAAAAAATCATTTGCATTTAAGCTCATCATGTATTTTAAATCCGTAGCCTCGATTTGTCATAGGTTTCTCGACGCCAATTTTGATTCTCCAGTGAATTCTACCTCAAAATGTATTTCTCTATATCATTTTAATACACCTTAATGTATGCAATTCAACAATAAAACTTCATACAAAACAGCTTTAGCCCGGAACATAACTTTAGTGCATAGGCTGTTCCGGAAATATATCGGACATCAGCATGGGTTAATTTTATATATTTGGGCTCAAAATAAGCATTATGTCTTTGAGTCACTTAGTGCTTGTCCTTATTGTAGGCGCAATATGATGAATAGCTCGACATACTTAAAAGTTGTCATATCTAAGGTAGTGCTCCGTATAAATTTAAGCGGATATTTGCGTTGGTTTACTTATAACCAAAGTATCTGTGGATTGGAACTAATTACTAATTCTCCTTGCAGAAATTAAGCAGTCCTAAATAACTTGAAGGCTACGAATATCTTTGAGAAATATTCAAAGTACTCAGCGACTTTTGTTAAACGTTAGTATATGTACTAAATTAAGTAGTTCAAGATTAATATAAATCGGCAGTAGCAGTAACAAATATAGCTTAGATACCTGACACACGCAATTTAATTCCACAAGTTCATTCCAACGTTCTTTTTGTTTTCAGCAAATTTATAGAAAATAAGAAAGGACACCATATAACAATCGGATTATCACATATTGAAATTAGAACTATCAGGCTTCTATCTACAAGGAATTCATAAACCAATACTCTTCAAGCAGTAAATATATATAGATGCCTCAATTCTTGTGCTTGTTTTTAAAAACAAAGTCCTCAAAACTGGATACGTAGCTTTAAAAAATACCTGAGCTCGGGATCCACGACCGCGGTGGGGTCCCAAGCAGGGCCCATCTTGCATGTACCAACAGGATGGTAAATTGTGTTGGTGATTGTTCTTGCCGAACAGGCTAGATACTCGTCTGACCACGCGTTGTAATGCTCACAGCCGGGAATTGGTTCAGGCCACAACTTAGCATTAAAAGCTTTGAATGCTGGCGTCTGAGATAGCGAGATACAAAACTTCATCCCTGTTGCAAAAGAGCAGAAACAATATAGGATTTTTACAATATCAGTAGCAGATATTGGTCAAAAAATTGGCAATGAATGGGCGTAATTTTTCACTTCATAAAGGCGCGGATATACTAAACTGGCAATTTATTAAAATTAGCGTTTTATGTCAAATTTTTGTCCAAGATTACTCCATTGCCTATCAGTCACGTATAAGGCAGACCCTTGTAAACCAACTTGTGAAAAGTTGTCAAAAATAACAAAAAAACATTTTGGTCATAATTATTGTTTTGCACACGCGTAAAAGGTTTACAGAAATATAGAAATTTTGACGAATTTTTACGAAAACCTGAAATTTTCATAGGTAAGCCTTTTCATCTGAGTCTGTGGATATTTAAATCATTTTTTCCAATAAGTGAGGTGTGTATTCACACCTTACATACGGTGATCGAGGGAGCAGAACCTCATATTAGGTTCCTATCACCAAACTACCTCGATATCCATTTGAAGGGTTGAATGATTGTTCCGTCTACTGTGTTGTTTAAACCGCAAATTGTACATTCATAGCGCTTGATGCTTATATTTACTTAAAACACCGAAATGTCAGTTTGGATTGACAAACTTTAATATTTTTATAAGTATCGCCAAATTAGGCGGGCGGTATCACTAACTCATTTTGATATAATTGGAATGATCTTGTCTTCCCAAAAGTGCCGAACGTTAATCTCGCCATTTCGTTAATTATATTGTTACGAATTAAATTATATATATTCGTTGCCTTGCCACGCGATTTTAATGAACAGTTGTCAAATTAGCAGAAATCACTATATACGATAACAATCATAAAAACGTAATGGGTATGACCGATGTATAAAAGAATCCGCACGTTGTATGAGTTGAATAAATGAATTTATAGGACGATATACGTGGACACACGTCAAAGTATCCACGTATATCGTATTTTGATTAAAGAGTTGTGATAGCTTTGTAGTGTTCATAAAGCAACTCGTGTACCTTTCATAAAATAAAAAGACATAGGTCGTTGTGCAAACATAAGAGCATTGTGATATCAAGCATTTGCGCATTGGTCAGTCCATCAAAACTTTGTTTTGAAAAGCGATTTTGGAAAAAATCTTAAGTCTCACACGGTTACATTTCTAAAAAATAAATCCCACAACGTGTCACGCTTAACTCACCTGAGGGTTTCTGGCGACCAACAAGATACGACCTCCCTTGGTCATCAAAAAAGATATTCTCAAAGTGGAAGGCGATATTTTGACACATTTTTAATATTCCGATGCAATAACTATCAAATTTATCATATTTGAGTGGGTAATTTTAATTACACAGTTCGTTTACACAAGACGTTTTGAACGCCCAAGATTTCACATATTCTCATAATGTTTAAGTACCGCATTCAGGAACAGTGGCAGATAAAAATCACAAAAACCCTAGACTTGGACATGTCGGTAGATATGAAGCCCCGGTTCATTGCTTAAAGACTTCTAGTTTTCCAGTAAGGGTATGTGTGGTGGGGGGAAGAGGTTGCTGAACCCCTACCGGCTCCCTTCCAGTGTGGCGGGTGGAATATCACCTGCCAAATAGGGTGGAAATCAAACACTGAGGGTGACTCCAAAAGCATTGGCATATTAGTGGTAAATTTCCTTACTATAAAGTTGATGTTTACTAGTTCGAGTGTATCCCTGCAGAAGGCATGCCTTTATTTTCAGTCATCAAACATGGGAATAAAGGATAGTTTCAATCGGATGAATAATGAGAAACCGGACGCTCACGTAACGGTCGAAAAAAACGTAGAACTTCTCTTAAAACTGTTTAGGAAAATTATCCACATCACAGAGATGCACGACACAAGTCTTTGCTAGTACAAGAAGCTGGTAAAATGACTAACGCCACGGATAATATGTATATACAAGATTTCAAAATATACAAGATTAATTATATCCTACATTATCTTTTATGAATATCGAGGTGCGCCCAGTAGCAGCAGCTCTATAAGGTTACCTATGTTTGACATTGAAACTGCTTTATAGTGTCATATTTGTTAGCCGCAGGATTTTTCAACTGCAAGTCTTCTAACGTAACTTGGTTATCGCACTTTTATATGTATATGAAATACCTTCGACTAGCGTTCTGATGTCGTGCGGATGAGTGAGATACTTTGGGTCGATGATAGGAGGATCGTACGGAGACACGGTGCGGAGCTTCAAGTAACCTCGTGATTTTGGCCGCAGTAAGACAGGAAATATGGACATTCCGTCTTTGTAAAGATGAGGTAAGTAGTAACGCTCCCATAACTGTTTGTATAAATATTTCATATATATAATATGTAAGTATAAATATTAGTTTTCATAGCTGATACTTTTTCTACAAAATATCCTATTATGGTTATTGAACAAAACTATGTGTGCGCATATATATATATATATATATATATATATATGAAGCGTTAAAGATAATATTAAAAGTAATATGCTCCTTTGACGGAGGCTGAGAAAATGGTACAGTCACGTATAATTTATATTGTATAATGCACTCATGAGCGTTACGTATATAATAATACTTAGTGCGAGCCCAGAAGATTATGTTATTACAGATGACAATAAATTACACGTGCTAAATCAGGTTATGGTTGATAGGCGAGATACCTCGTCAGCAAATCCTTGAGTTCTTCTAAAGACCTGGCCGCCATCCGCAGTAGGAGCCCCAGTCAAGTAGTGAATTTCAATGTCAGGGTGATCAATCGAAGTATTCGCGAATTTGGTGTTAATAAACGCAATACCCTCAACGCCACCCAACAACGATAGTGGACCCTTTCCAACAGACAAGAAGGTCATCACGTTTTTAAGCGTGAACGCACCTTCATGGGTGACCGAGGATGAATCTTTCACCTGAAAATTTAACCCGCCGGTGTAGATGTGGTCTTGTAGGTTTTGACCCACAGGGAGGTCAGATATCACCTTGATCTGAAAGGAGATTAATAACGGCAGAAGAATATGAGTGCCAATATGAAAAATACGAATATAATTTCGCTGGGAGAATTTCAGAACTGTTTCATCTAAAAGAGCATTCCAAAATTCAATAAGAGCGCTTTCTGTAAAACTGGGAACTAGAATTTTATCCTAGTTGTTCACATGAAAATATAAGCATTTATCTTTTATGCAACTTATATTCTTGCTCTCTTCCGTACTCATGTGCATATATATTATTAACTACAATTTACGAATTTGATTTGGGTAGACAATGCGTACAACTGTATATTCATAAAGAGTTGCATTTATATTAAAACGATATTATATTGACCATCACTCGTGACCATGCTTCTTCATATAAATGAACGCTTGTAAAAGCAAAACTAAACCAAATCCAATAAATGTAAGTTCCTGTCTGCACGATATCGTCTATTACAATAAAGATAACAACGTCACCTTGGTTGTTTTTCAAAAAATAAAACCAATATATTTGAAAAAACGCGACCTTACTCCTAAATGCGATAGATGATGGGCCACTCCAATTCCTGAGAGCATAAGCAGTTGTGGTGAATTGAGGGCTCCTGCGGAAAGGATTACCTCACGTCTGGCGTAGGCTATGTGTGGCACCTTAAATCGTTCAAACTGAACGGCCCGAGCCCGCTTGTGTAAGTCGAAATGTATCTAAAAGTACAAAAATAAATATGTAAACAGCATTTGGAGATCAATTTCAGATTTTAAGCGTTCAGATTTCAAATCAATCTATTCATCTATTACTAAAGTTGAATGTCTGCTGGACTGTTTGTCATAACGATGGCGTCGACTTTTCATAAACTGTTCTCGTGTACAAAATAAAATTGAGTACTGTTATTGACAGGCGTAGCTGGTATACGAAGATGAATATGGTGCAATATAGCAGTTTACTGTCATTACACCCTCTGATCAAAATGGCCTATACGTGCTATGGGAAGTACCATTGGGGCACGTTGATTATCAGAGGCTGTCGACGCGTAAAAATACAATGAATACGCTTTCAGAATGTGTTGAAGCGGTTCTGTTTTGACATAGCTCTTAGTCCACAAGGCATAAGCTGAAATTAAAGAGCATCGACGCGTAGTAGATAAATTACCTTAGTGGCAAGGGAGTAGAGAGTGATGTGAAGATTTTTCCGGTGCCGTACGGGTTTCATAAATGCTTTGCTTGTACTGCAGCGGGCTCCTCGACGGGTTGTCCCCTGTGGAACCATAAACCCTGGAACCAGATTGAAGAGATTTTTCCTTGTATTAAATTGTGCCGGGCCTTATAACAGAGTTGATAGTCTTGTGTTCTAGACACAAACGATAATTTTCATGAAGTCACAGATAATTTAAAAAGGTTCTAACCGAGCTCCACGGTAGAATCACACAAATATATTAAAAGATGGAATTCCCAGCTCGTCTGAGTCGAAGAAGCATATTCAATCCGACGTGTATGGTGCTTCATAAGCGCATTTGTTTATTTTGTCTATCTGTTCTAGTTTATAACCTTATCAGTAATAATTCTCAAGCTCTGTATAATCGAATTCACTAAGAATGTGTCGTGTCGAGACTGATTTCATAATCTAATTAAAGACATAGATGGCACATAGAATGGGTCCCCATGAAGAAAATAATTTTTTATTTGAAGATTCGTTTACTAGTTGATGTAACTCGCGAACTTTACATCAGCACTATGCGTGACTTGAGTATTAAAACAACAACAAAGATCGTAAAAAACCCTACACTTAAGAACCTGATTATATTTGCAGTTTTTCCTTTCCGCACCCTAATCCCTCAGAACTCAGTAGCATACCGAATTAGACGATCCAATATCAAAATTTGTGATTAGAATGGTTACACCTAAAACAAGTAAGGTATCAATGTTTTTGATGATTTTTAGCATACAATTAGGGGTCACCAATGATGGTGTCCACTGACTCCAATTATCCCATTTTTTCTTGGATTGAATCAGGGATTGTGTATTTTCAATGCTTATCCTGTATTTTAAATTTTTGCCTTGTGGTTTCAGACGCAGTATCTGACATATGTTTTTTTTATTGAAAAGCCTTATCGCGTGCGACTCATTTTAATCGTGAGTGCTTAAAATTGGTTTCTCATGTACCAAGCTCTGTGATTATTTTTTTTTTAAATAGTTAGTATAGACGGAACAGCTTGTAGTAGTTGTTTGGTATTAAAAAAATCAAGCGCCGCAGTACTCAAAGAAGCACAATAGACGTAATGCTTCTTAAGTTGATGGAGCTAAAACCTTTTCAGCAGACGTACGATGCAGCTTAGATCTCGCATTATTCCAATGATCGGAACATATAAAGACCACTACGACGTTAATAATAAAAGAACTGAAAGGAAAAATAAATTGAATCGGACCATTTGTGCTTTTGTTCGCTCTTAAGCCAATATTCTCGAGTGCAAAAACCCGACTGAGCAATAGCTAGGATTTTCATCTGAATAATATGTGAAACGTAAATAATCAGTGTTAGGAGAAAAGCTACTAATGAACAACACTGCACTAAATGTGGATAAGGTTTACACACAGCAACGATATATATATATATATATATACATATAAACGTTTATAATGCATTTGAGCAAAGTATATAAAGTCCGCTTATTGCGTAAATTGAGAAAAGTATCTCAATGTTTCCATGTCTATCGTATTTTGAATAAAAATTAGCAATCGCTTTGTAATTAAAAAATCTGGTCAGAAGGCAGTTCGTGTACTTTTCATAAAGGTTCAAAGCTTCATGGATAACTATGCACACATAAGTGTTGTGAGATCAACCGCTTGTGCATTGACCGGGCAATCCATATTTTGTTTTACAAGACGATATAGAAAAGACTTAACCTTGAACGGACACTTATTCACAAAACTTGTAATACCCATTCCAAGTAATCTGCCAAATCGGTTATTCAAAAATAAATAACACCCACATACATAAAGCGCTCCAAAACCCTGTTAGTACCTCCAACGCACTAATATTGGTTGTAGAAAAGCAATTGTTTATTTGTATAAAAAAAACCACCAACTGGTGAGTTTTATTGCTAATTCTTTTCATAAGTACGCATATCCTACAGCTGCTTGGCACGGCGTAATGGTTGATAATTGATAAAGCGTTTTATGTATTTGAAAAAAAATATATACATACATAGTTGGCCCCTGCTTTAAAGACAAAAAAGGAGGTCCCTTTTAAAGCAGCCCTGGAAATGAGAATAGAAAAATACGCTAGATCCTATTGATTATACGTCTAATTGTGTGCTTTTACAAAGCCCTTTTTCACAAAAGCCAAAGTTTTTTCCGTTATTTCTATCTACAAAGCACGCTAGATATATACTACATTAGTGTTTAGTAGTAGTTATGCAGTCAGCAGTAGTATGTTAGGAACATAAAAACACAAGTTTTTAATCAAATGAAGAGTTTACGGGAAGAATTTAGCTTACACCTTGGCAAAATTTTTTCCAAGCCCTGCAACTATAGGTTTCACATGGTTAAGAAAAGTATGTGGTTTGTTAAAACGAACTCAGTGAGAATGAAATGTATCGGAAATTGGTCGGACGATAAAAACAGCACTGAAAAACGGATACATTTGACCGGAGAATACTCCAGGCAGTTCTCGCTTACAGCAAATTTATTTGTGCTGTTGTGACGGCGAGATTCAAATTGTCTTCTTTATAACGGTGATTTAAATAGTCTGTCAAGCTATTTTAGGGTGTTTCTTTGGATTTTATCCGTCTCTTTGTCACAGTTCAGTTAAACATCCGACGAAACCTAAAAACGAGGAAATAGTTAAAAGTGAGAGAAAACATGAAGCATGAACTGCCCGACGGTTAACATGTGAAGTGAAGCCCCAAGCGATAACTTCCAAGCGACGAATCTCAAACTCTGGGTCCAAGAAGCAAGCAACAGAAGGTGCAAAATCTCATTTCAACAGCGTACAGACACAACAGTTTATGTTTAGCGTCATCTGCTCTTTTTGCCACGGATAACAGCAATGGCATGGTTCACCGATTTGTGTGAAATATGAGTCTGGATAAACGCCAAATGTAAGGCAAATGACGCGTCTGCATCGAGACGGTGAACAACTACTCACAGGAGAAAAGGACATGACACCTCTGCGAATAAAGATCCCAAGCCACAGAGCGTTGACGTAAAGTTCAGAACCCTGGAAGAGACAAATTGTTCACCAGATGCGTCAATATGGGTAAGAAGAAATCAATCGCAAAGGAAGACAAAGTAAAAGGTCAAGATAACATAGAACTAGTCAGCTGTGACAATGTAATGCGCTTTTTACTTTTATAAATTAGTATCTTTATCGGATAGGTTACAACTGATGAGAACAAATAGAGATTTGCTTAATTTTCGTAAGGAAAATGCATTAAGGGTTAGTTAGGTATCACCGCAATGATCACTAGCTTGACTAATATTTATAGTACATAAGCCTTGGCAAAAGTTTGCATCGTTTTAATTGCATCGAATTAAATAATTTGATATGTTTTATTTTAAATGAAATATGTTTTGTAATGAAATATTTTTAGTTTGGTTGAGGTGTTGAGTTGAAAATTGGGGAAAGTATTATGCTATATTTTCATTTCCGTACAGGCTGATACACGAGATAATAAATTTGTCAGAAACAGTCTAGTTTTTTAATTAACGGTTCATTGATAACAGAGTGTACTTGTTAGGATTTATGTGCCCAAAAAAGAGAGTCTCAAATAAAATGTAAGGACGCAAGGTTAAAGTATGGCTCATATAATGAAAGCGGGGGCTCGTGCGCAATATCCCACATACTACGAACTGAACAAGTCGAAATAAACCCCTGAACGTGAGCTATAAGTTAATTGTTTAAGATACACATAAGTTTAGGCGAAGTGAGGCATTCCAAAGAACAACTTGAAGGTCAGCCATTCGCAAGGAAAACTTAGTTGCGAAATATCACACGAGACGAGGTCCTCAAACGGCCACTCGCAACCTTCAGATTTTGCTCAACTCTGAAGTTGAAAGTTGGTAAAGGAAGAGTTTCAAGTTCAAGTTTGCAAATCAGATCAACTTTCTCTTGGTTATAACCCTTAATTGTTTCAAATTAGCGATTTAATCTTGCCGTGAAGAAAAACATCTAATTTTAGTAGATCACTTACACTAATGTGCGTTTGTGTAAATGCGTCTAGAGCCAATATCGTTGAATTTTGATCAAATTTTAGTAGAGACACTTCATTTTTCTCTGTTTAGATGAAACATGAAGCTTTCATTGAGGCTTGGGGGTGTTTTTTTTTGGATAATACACAAGCATGGAGTGATAGAGAAATAATGGGAAATGTGCAAAGTAGACTGGGTCCACTTGGATGAAATGTTGATTGTTATTAAGGTTCTCACGCTGCGTTTTGTAGTGCATGAAGTTGACACTTAAATGAATTAGCTTCGAGAAGTTATTTGTTATTCCAAACCTACGTTTGAAGTAATGAATAAGTTTTATCCACAGTTCTCGCGCCTAATCGCCTTACTACATGGTTGCTCAGAAGTTTACGCCGATGAAACAATTTAAGTGTATGTTGCTTAAAGTGTTGGCTTGTAATTCATCAAAGCCAACCTCTTACTTTTCGGTACTTTTCGGTTGCGGTAACCTCATGCGATATGTTACACTACACCCATTCCGATAAAAATCAACAGCTGATCCAACTAGACCCGGAGCATTTCCCGTATCCCAATTCTTTTTTGTGTTATAGTATGAAAAAACAAGCGATATTAAGTCCCATAAAACTTTTGAAAGCGGACTAAGAACTCAATGAAATGCTCTATGATGTCTTCGATTAAGTAAAAAACGCAGAACATCTCGCACATCACTAGACTGTCCACTAACCATGGCAATAGACTAAAGATAAATTGGTAATGGCCGAACAATATTCCAGACCGGTGGAAAAAGCTTGCGAGCTGACCGTCATCGAGCGCGGACGCGCTGTGGCGCATCCTTTAACACTGACTCAAGGGAAACCGAGAACCCCCTTGTGGGACTGACCAATGTACGAGGATACAGGCTTTTAATTCCCGTGTCCGCTGGCTTGTTGCGGTCTCTAACGGCGGAGATAGTAAGCTTCTCCATTCGGGGAGGGAGGAGCTGCAGGAAAGAGCGGCAACAAAGAGCGGCTACCTATCTATAGGAGATGTAGGCTTACATATCCATGTAAAAGGGAGAAGAATTAGCGCTTATCGCGATTTGGATTTAGCAAGTTGCACTTTTGGCAGGGAAAATCATTTCTGGCATGAGCATAGTTAAATTTTGCTAGAGGGATCGTAAAAATCAATCCCAGGTACCAAGGTTAGCTGAGAGTTAACAAGTAGAAAAAACATTTTACTTAAAATCTTAAAGTACCAGAACATAGAGACCATTGCGTACTTGAATAAAGAGCGCACAGTAGAACAATTGAGTAACTTGTTTTTTGAGGTAAGGTCAACTCAAGCTTATAAATCTGGAAAACCATTTCTCATTGAAATTTATCGCATATGTGTGTTCCTCCACGTACCCTGCACTAAGCTAGGTCCAAAAGGGGGAGGTTTTAAGTCTCAAAATTTGTTGACACGCTTTCCGACTATGGGGTCGCTTAGAGCGGGCTACGCAATATTAACAGAAAAGCAAGAAAACGAAAAGATAAAAGAGATAAAGCGAGAATGATTGAGTAAAGAAGGTAGATAAAATACGGAAAATACAATCACAGGAGAGGAAATACAAAAACAGATAGCTTGGTCGGAAGAGAGGACTGCGGTGCCAGGGAGCTCTTTTTTGCGGGAGGAATGAGAAGAAATACTTACGACGAGCTTTCTCACGTGGCTACCGCTACTACGATAGAGATACTAGTGAAAAGCAATCAAGATAGCAGGAAAAGAGGCGGGCAGTATTCCCTGGCAGGAAAAATATATGAAAAAATTAAAAATGGTCTTGAGAGTACTGACGAGTAAGGCTAGCAAGGAGCGCTGGACGTGATGATCCAAATGTTCAATAACCTTGAGGAATACGCCACACCTCATAATATTCATGGGAAGCTAAAAAGAGGAATATTTTTTTATTAAGCACATGAAGAGGGAGTTGAAAGGAAACAAGAAGGGATTAGAGAGACATAAAATATAGTGAAAGATAAAGAAAGAGATGAAAGCTAAACAGAGGCATAAAAAGAAAGGGTAGATACTCAGGTCAAGAAGGCGACACTAACGATAGACAAAAAAGAAATGGCTATAGAAACCGAAAAATTACAAAAGGAAATCGGACACTAAAATAGAGATAAAACAGCAGGCAGCGATTCCAGTAAAATATGACTAGGAACCGAGCTCTCTCAAATATGCGGCAAGGATCAAGCAGAAACAGACGAAGAACAGACCACCCGCTTCATTAAATAAGCTAAGACAAGACTTACAGTTAAAGAGTAATCGGAGTTATTGCGAGAGAAGCGGCCAAGTACGGCACAGCGAATCTCTAGCTGGTCACAAACACCCTAAAGATGCAGAATTCCTTAAGGAGGACGCTAGTATCGTATGGCTCGGACGCAGACTGCTCGGTTAGCACAAAAGTTGAGGAAACAGTTTCCGTCCGTTGGGTTGAAAGTGTCAGCAGTGCGGTCGGCACGGTGTCCACCTTCATCAATCATGAAGACTTTTTAAAAAGCGGGAAAAAGTTAACGAGCAGGGGCCAATAGAGGAGGTGGTGTTGAGGATTGCTTTACCCATACCAGGCTACGGGGATCCGAGAACAGTAGACGGAACATTGCTCAAAGTTCTTAATAAGGTTATGGGCAGAACTGCTGCGATTCTAAACGCTGGAGATCTCGGAGGAGAATATCTTGCCCCGAGGTTCTACAACTCGATAGCAACGAGAGGTGGTCACATGTCCAATGTAATGAGTTTGTGTTCGGAAACATGAGGGTTACAGAAAGACTCAGAAGTGCAGACAGAAGGACAAGGGAACATGGAAGGACCGGGAGGATATTGAGAAGGAAAGTATACAAACAAGCTGAGTCAAGCCAGCGAAGGGCAATTCTTGCATGAAAACACTTAAAGGCTAAAAAATAAATGGAAGGAGAGATAAAAGGAGTCGCGAAACTTCACATTTTGAAAAGAAAAAATGGGAGACGTAATACTCAGCTTACATAAAATCATTCAAAGTATGGCGCAGGCAATTGCAATCGAAATCAAAATAACAAACGACACGTACGATATTCAATAGATGAAGAAATTCAAAAACAAGATGCAATTCAAGACGATGAGATCAAAGTCGCAGTTAGAGGGCTAAAGCTAACAGTTCGATCGGAACGACACGTATGGTTTGTACTAATTACAGTGCCCAATTGGCTGTAAACTCACTGTCATCGCTCGGTACACTCGGCTCTCGATTCCGTCATGTGGACCATTGGCTTAAAAACTCAGCTATGGGCCAGATTATCT
>MNPL01009395.1:0-15591 GCA_002081605.1 Tropilaelaps mercedesae | reverse complement strand
GCACCGGCGGGGATCGAACCCATGCACCTACGTGTCTCCTCCTGTCGCAAGGCGCATACGAATGCATCAGATTATCTGGATATCAGATAGATGGGCCAGATTATCTGGCGACTTACTGTAAACTATAAAAAGAAGTGGAGTTGTGATATCGATATTGATAGACTGGGTATTACTCGAAGGACTGCAAAGGAAAGTAAATATGCCCTGCCTGTAAAAAATAAGGGCATAAATCGAGAAGTTTGTCCTGTTTCATCCATCAAGGAGCCGTAAAGATATGCGAGATAATATTACGAAAAAGTTTTAAAAGTTACAGGGCCGAAGGGGTCGTTGCCAATGTCATCGGCCTCTACGGCTGCAGCGGTCATGATAACGCCAGATGAAAAAAATGTAGAAAGCAATGGGAGACGAAACTTTTTGCCGGTTAAGAATCAAGATGGAAATAAATGGCACAGGTTGGGCCGATTAGGCTTACAAGTAAAAACGGGCTAAGGCGGTTAGAATTACGTATTCGGGAGATACACTACGCGTATACGCGGGCGTCCTTACGGAGACATCGATAATAACAGTAGACGAAGTGACAGCAGGTTGAAGGCTCTTAGGAGGATTGGGGGAAGAAATGTTTCGTAGAAGGGCATCAGGGGATTTAGTTATAGAATGGAAAGACTTTAATGCATCAAGCCGAATCCTGGGAGGAGCCTATAATTTTAGAGGCGGTGTAGTAGAGGAGTTGCTGGCAAAAATGGGGCTTGAGAAAATTAACAAGAATAATAGCCCCAGTTTTTGTTAATAAATACTTAAGGCAAATAAACTACTCTACGAATATAGAGTAGACAGAGTTAGGACTCTCATTCCGGCCCTGAACAAGTAATACGACGGAATAAGGGGGAGGACTTGGCTATGAGACGGCTCAAGCGTTTTCGGGTTACAGCTAGTTTCAAACGTATACAGTGAAAATAAGAAAAACTTAAGTCGACGACCTCTGTACCTAGGATGAGGTGGACGATGTCGAGCACATGATACTTCAGTGCTTGGCTTTACTGGGACAGAAGGCTGGCGGGTTTTCAGGAGAAACAAATCCCTTTGGGAAGGGCGATCTGAGACTCCAACAGGTTAACTCGGATGCTTGCGGCCTAGACTGTCTTGAGTAATGTTTTAAGTAGTGGCAGCCAATTTTTGTTTCTAAGAATGGCAAGGGTTTTTGGTGGTGCAGATCCGCCTGCACACTATGCAGCAAATACAAACTTGTGAATCTGTGTGCGCTTGAACGTTTCTCCGTCGTCTAAGAAAATGCCGCGGAAGAATTATAAAACTCTCGTTTTTTACAGTTTTTTTTGTGAAACCTAAAATACTTTTAAGCTCCGCTATAACAACGAATGATATTGAGGCGTCAACCGGCACTTGTGAAAAGGTCCTGCCATGGCTTGAAAATTCAATTTGATACAATATGATTTGATTCAGTTTGATAGATATTGCTTATAGAAGAAAATACTACTTTCTCTAGAATATAATCGAATTGCTTCTCATTGTAACGGTATTAAAAAATTGAAATCTGAAGCTTAACATTGTGCCACCATGAGCCTCTATTTCGCGAATGCCCTATAGTACGACCTAGATTGTTACACGTATAATTGCAGCTTCAAATTTGATGGTTGAAGACTATCTATATAACCTTCTGCGTAAAATAAAATCAAACTAAAGTTACCACACATGGTTCCGATAGACAGTTTCCTCGAATTCGCTGTAATTTTTTGAAACTGGGTATTTATTACTGTCCATGTTTTCGGTGTTCGAGCTGTTTCTTGTCTGTTGCACACGTCGTAGTACTCACGTAGTCGGAGGTACCAATAATTTTATCACAAAACGCGATGGTCGGCTAAACAACACTAATAACAAATCTTGAAACATTTTCGAATACGAACGGTGCTAAACGGTGGCGCAGTTGTCACGATCACCATTGTTATCATCAAGACTATCTTCCTAATTACTAATTTTTACATATTTTTTCTTAGTTTAAAGCTAGCGGAGGCAGGTCAAGTTTTTTATGTCGACATCACTTCAGTTGTTCCATTGCTCTCAACTTTCCCAGATTGCACTGCACCGCACCATTGCAAGCTCTTTACAGCTTTGTCTATCCTGTCTACTTTGCCGTAGATCCAACTATATGAATATTATTCTCTTTATTAGGTGACTGACACAGTGGTTGATGATTAAGTAACAATGCTATTATTTAATGCGATTCCACTGCACAAATGGCCAAAGGTTGTTTTGTTTGCGATGTTTCACGACGTTTTGTGGAACGGTATTCATACCAATATTATTTTAATCTCTTTCGCATAATCAGACCTTTCTATTGTGCGTCCCTTTCAATTTAAATTGAATTCCGTCTGAGTCGATAAAGGGTTTATGTGAATTGTCGTTTAGATATTGTGTGGCAGCAGCGACATCGATCTAGTCTGTCAATGATTTCCGTTGATGAGTGGTTCAACGGCCAATTTGGCGGTCGCAACGTACGCACCCATAATAGCAACTTACTAACAGCACCTTCCTTTGATAAGCCAAAGATGTATTACAACGTTTTAATTGTTATATGATAAAATTAATAGGCATTCAACTCGGGATTCCAGAATTCCCTAAAATCCTTAAAAAAATTGTTGAGTATCTCTTACATCTTGGCTGTTCAAGTGAGAAGGACAAGCATTTTTAAGATCTGATACATAGTGATCGTGCAAGCATTGCTTAATTTTGCACCAATACTTACGTTGCCTTCACTGTAATTAATTTAGCGGGTTTCATTCCGTTAATGAATAGTACTCGAATATTAGCCTCTCCAAACCGTATGCTGCTAATTGGCAGAACAGTCGTTCTGTTAAAACAACTAACTAATACATGTGCACATAAAGAAAGAAGGCACGGTTTCATTGAACAATATAAATGCGCCACATACACGTAAAAAAAGCAATGTATGACTTGTCTATTTCAGTTTATCTTACCTAATAGGAGGATCCAAAAAATAGAGAACAGAATACAGGCTAGACCACAGCTGCTATTTCTACACTGATCAATTAACGGAATAGGAAACAAAATGCTTTTAATGGATGTTAGTATTCAATGGGTATTAAATTCTTATTGATATATTCGATCAAAACAGAATGAAAGAGATTGAGCTAGTCAAAACAGAGAGCTTCATTTTGGGAAGATAAATCAGCCAGCAACATTTATTTCTACATTTTAAACAGGTAAATCAACAGATTTATTTAACGGGTATTGTGGCTTCCATACAATTTTTCGAGGTCAAAACCTGAATTTAAAAGAGAAATCGCTTGTTCTTTGCATACCTGACATTGTAGGCCCATTTACGTCAACGTTAGGGTACCCCATCTGAATCCCAGCCTGGATAAACGCCCTACCAAGCGGAGTAGAGTATGGTGGTGTGGATACAGTCATGTAGCCCCCTGTAGCGTGATAACCTGCAATTAAAAGGCGATTTCAGATGTATAACAGTTGATGAAGTCTTGTATACGGTGCCCAGTTTCGTACTATAGCTTTCTTATCCACCTAATTTTCTTTCCGCAAAAACTAAAATTTCGTAGACTACAGAAGCCCTTTTTTGTGCTGATTTTTGGTGTAACATTCATTCATTTAACTACTCTTATCGTTGAAAACTTGAGCTTACATAAAAGTACATGAGTTACTGTTACACATTCTTTTATTGCTAACAAAGCAATTATTTTTGTTCAATATGAGATATGTAATATGCATTCTAAAAATTTTATTTTTGTACATCGGCTATGGCATGTTAATGTCTATATATAGCTTCCCGTATATAGCTCACAGGTATCAGTAAGTATGAGACTAAATTATCTTTCTCTTCTAATATTAGGAAAATACAACTTTGTTATCGTACCATTTTTTAAAAACGCCGGATCTCGATTATCTTCTGATTTTAAAAAATAGGGAAAAACTTCCTTCCAGCTCCATCCGTAGTTTCCATAATGTGACCACCTATCGTAGTCATGCGGACTCGCTCGAACGTACAGCATATAGTTGAGCACACTCGAACCTCCCAATACTTTCCCACGCGGCCATAAGCTCCGCTAAAATATTTTTTACAGGGGTAACCATAATTTTTCATCTATTTAGTATATAAAACTGCCAATGTGTGACAGATTGTACGCTCAATTTCGTATAAACATGTTCTAGAATATCACAGTTTGTTTAGCTATTCCATATCGTAGCAAAGTTTGATACATGAAAATCCATGAAAGTAATAGTAAGGTCAGCGCCCATTTCGCAGAGCTACTGTGCTCCATAGCCATCGTAGAGCAAGAATGAAGCTATAAAGACTTCAATTCACTACTCAGTAGCTCGTGATCCTTTATTAGCCATAAGACCGTAGCATTCCAATGTATATCTGTGACTTCTAATACGTACACGGTCGTTAAATCCGAAGCAGGAAGCGTCCTGTGGTTCAGTGACGTATTGCCAATCGAGTGGAGACAACTGGAGGGTTGCGGCAATCAAAGGGATGTCCGACACTTCGTTTTCGATGCCACCAGCCTCAATAAGGAGTACAGAGGCGCTCTGATCTTCAGATAGACGATTTGCAATCACGGCCCCAGCTGAGCCACCGCCGACTGAATCACACAAAAACATGCTTGAGAAACATGACATTTCTAACACGTTACTTCAGTAGTTTATTTATATATCTTTATATATCTTTTAACATAACTTCTCCCAGATTGGTAATACACTCACCGGTAAGCCAGACACGTTTGGTCAAAAAAATGACTATAAAATGATCAATGTAGGGTTTGAGTAAACAATTCTGAATAGACCCGGAGACAGATATTCATTTTATGGTGAAGAGTAAATTAAGCTAAGGATGGCTCTATCAAGTGGCCCAGGAGTATCTTCTCAGTCGATAAGACTTTTCTAAGTAAATCTACACAATAATTAAAACTGAGAGGGGATGAATCATGGTTGATCTTTAAAGTTTTATTGAAGGGACAGGAAAGTTAAGCGCACCCCTAGGTTATAAAAACTGAAAATTCTAGTCACAGACAGAACTCTTGACCCTCAATATTACTAATTTATTAACAGCCAATATGCAACTACTCGGTTTGTCAGCATTTACAATGTACATTGTCCAGGAGAGCCGTTTCTACACACTTTACAAAAATTCGTTTGCCACTATCTTATTTTCTACAAATGCGATGTTTCCTACCAAGTAATTAGGGTATGCAGAAATGCCGTCAAAACTACTTTGTCACACTTGCCTCTGGCGTCAGGTCGTGTTGTAAATTTAAAGCCTATGAAACTCTAGTATATCTTATTCACTATCATCATCGTAAACCCAAGACCGTCACCTGAACTTCGTACCATTTATATGCATCTCACTCTCAGTTCCACTCAGTAATTGCTCCGATATAAAGAAAACTAAGATCTAACGCGCTATTAGTGATAGACATGTTTTACTATTTGCTCTTTTCGTGTCATTCTGGGGTCCATAATTTTTACTACGGAAAGTCTGACGTCTCTCACTTATAGTCCTAACCGATTTTACCCAAAGGAGATCATTTCTCCACTTCCTGAAGAAGAAACGCGACGCTGTCTTCCTTTTCACTAAATTATAGCTTACGATATTAATTTATCGCGATCTTCGTTGTTTCGATGTCAGTGTAGAAACAAATACTTAAGCGAAAGGTTAGCACGAACATGTGCGAACGCGCTAGTTACAGTTACATTATATACAGATACATATACAGATTATATACAGATATATTCCATAAGGTTTTATTTTGAATATGATAATGTTAGATTGTCACCGACACCATTTAGAATTTTTGAAGAGTGTTTATGTGGTATCCTAATTTTCAGATTAATTTGCTTTAATTGCATGTTCTATTCCATTAATACCGGCTATCATAATATTGTCACATAATAGTGCACTATTCTTTGCGGGAACATTTCCTAGCATTTTACTTTCTACAAGTCCACAAAGAAACACTTAGCGGTTTCAAAGCATAAAATTTTGAAAGCTAGCGAAACTTCAACTTATAAAGCTTACACGTTTGAATCCTTTCACTAACGAACTGTTTCACCGGGTATGAGGCACATGAAATTGTTTTGTTAGGTCCCGATATCATTCACGTCAATGTTTTCCCGTTACGGCCAAGAAAATAGAGTATCTCTTCGCGATAACGCCTTTAAGAACATGTTCAATAGTATTGATTAAAGTTCAAATGATGACCAGTTTTGTTTTAAATAAAGTATTGTTGAGTTGTCAGTTTTAACAAAAGAAAAAAATGGTGAAAAATTTCAACCGCAAGTATTTTTGTGAGTGCTTGAAGATAAGAACGCACACCTAGGACAACTTTACATAAAATGGAGTTGTGAATGACATAGAATAAGTATGACCATGTAATTCTTAAAGTTCGAGTGGTTGAAAAATGTCGCCACTGTGACTTGCAAAAATACCAGGCCAGAAATGTAGCAATGAGAGCAAAAAATATCATTGAATTTATTCCTGTGCAAACATGTCAACACAGAGGTCTGATGTTCGCAGTTACGCGGAATACAGTTTTGCGGTACCTACTAGATGCGCTTCGTCACCATTGAACCACACTTAGCCACTAAACGTGGAAAAAGCACTTACCAATACCGCATTGAATGTCCAAACATATCAGCTCAATGCTGCAGAAAAGTTTGCGAGTCCAGAAACCCTATTAACGATGTAAAGTTAAGCAAATAGTGTGCACATGAATAGAGCATTTGCATTGTATAGTATCAATCTTTTATACATCCATTGTAGACATGCGTAATGTCCCAGAATTCGAACTAACTACTCATATTGCTCAATTTTATAGTCTTCCGTAACATACTGCATAAAATTATGTCCCCATATATTTACCGTAAAAACGGCTATGTAAATGAACCTGTGCATCAATAAATAAACAAAAAATTAAAAAATAAAAAAAAAATAAAAAGGCTAATTAAAGCTAAAATTATAAGTCATTCGCCAAAAGGTATCGTTTATACAATATGTTCAAATATATTCTATCATTATTCGAGACAATACTCCCATTTTTTAGGCACATTGTTTTCTATTAAACAACATCGTTTCAATTCACATTTATCAATATTTATTATCTCTAAGCTAAGGATTAATAAACTGACACACTTTTGAAGAAGCTAAGTACTGTCTGCTGCGATATATTTCTTCGACTTGAGGACTGGATTATGCATTTAGAGAAATTATACGCTATAATTCTGCAATTCAATATTTCAAAAACTACAGGAAACATGTCACGGCGGGCTCTTCTGCGTGCTGCCATATTAGCTTAAGACTGTAATAAAAACATTTCGAAGTCTCAAAAGAATGCAGTAGTGAGACATTTCTGGTTGCCTATACATACGTAAAGTAATAATGGATATACAATTGTTCCAGCTAATAAAAAAAAGCTAATAACACACTAAAAGACAAGTAATTCATATAATGCAGGCCGACGGAGGGAAGGAGTGAAGACGTAAGGCAAATATGAGACAGAAACTGATCTGTTTGTTAAAAATACGAGTAAAAAACGCTGTAAAGTATGATAACAAACTAGAGCGGCGTATCGTTTTTTGAACCCTGAATAATTCTGTGGTAAGACATTGCTACAATAAAAGACTATTTGAAAGTAACTCCTCCTAGGCATCGCCGGTTGTTCGTGAGTTCTCTTGACTGTCTGAACTACAGATTTCTTTTAGTTAGCCAGAATCTTTTTGGCGTTTAAATAGTCCGCTGCATTTTCTGGTGGCCATTTCGTTTAAATCAAAAAGCCAAGGCAGCAATGAGACACTATACAAACTGGAGAACTTGTACAATTATAGCCATTTTTATGGCACATAATTTTAGGGCTGACCTTCAGCCAACATTTAACGTCCACGGTACCGTTTATTGCATTACTTCGTAAAACGGAGCCTATAAATGTAAATGTGCAACGGCGGGGATCGCACCCGTGTACCTACGTGTCTCGTCTGGTTGCAAGGTGTACGTGAATGCACCAAGCCACCGAGCTCAACATTGTTATGGCACATATAAAAACATTTACAGAATCGAAACTATCGATAAAAGCATGATCCCGTTTACGGTAATATTATAAATAAATTAGGAACCATTATGAGCGCTGTACGTAACGATATTTTAATATCAGAAGTTATTCTTCATTTCATCCAATGAGTCTAAATTCACTTGTACTGCAATATCGAACGGAATCAATTGGTCAAATGTATACACCGATTTCTTCGTGTCTTAGAGTAAACACACGAGGATTAGCAATCTATAAAAGCAAGAATTTTGTAGTTATAAAAGAAAACTCTGCAAAATTTGATTGGAAGGTGTTGTCTCTTACCCTTACAATAGTATATTATTTGATTCCTTTTGGATCGCGTTAATGTGGAGATACGCCTATCGCAGATGAAACGTACTAATGCTGTATATAGAAGTGGTATTATAGCAATACTAATAATCGTCCGTTCCGGTCATGAGATCAGGAGACTAGTGATACGACCAATCAAAAGATAAAGAAAAATGATAAAGATTCCTGCAGTTGTAGCTTCCTCGCATGATTAATTCCATTTCTTCTGGGAAGAGCAGAGAAACCCCGACCCCACGCACTTCTTCCATTTTGCTATTCTGTCATTTTGGGTCTAGCTAGGCAACACGCCAAAGTGTAAGGAAGGAGGGGAAAGTGATGCTCTTAAGTCACCACGCAGACGGACAACAATACCGACGTCGACAGCAGGATAACAATATAGTAGCACCAGTTGTCGATTAAATGCACCATAAATCAAATTCGTGACAACAAATAGTATTTGTCATTAATTGAAAGCAAAAAATGAAAGAAACGTCCTTACACATTCACAAAGGCGTTATTGTTCAAAAGCGTGTAAGTCGGTTATATATAATGTGCTGCTATATTTTATTTGACTTCAGGAATTAATTTTTTAGCACTACTAAATAGTAATATATTGAATATGAGCTAAAAATGATCAACTTGCACATTCTTATTTCATGCACATTAAGGCACATCATTCTTATGTCAAGCCAATATTCGAGACAAGTTCAGAATTGGCAGTCGAGTAACACAACATGCCACGGCATATGATAATTATGATATAGTTATTATACAAAATATAGAAGCCGTATTTTAATAAAGTATTCGTTCAACTTAATTTTATGTACATTAAGACAGCAGTCGAATGAGCGAAACTAAACAGGCAAATCATTCAAAATGCGCCCCTGTTACACATTGACAATTGGCCAACTCTCAAAGCGCTACGATTGAGTAACATGAGACGGAACTCAGAGTTTTATGATACGGAAGCACGATTGCACGGATGCGGCCCGTTGGTATTCTAAATGTTAATACACAGAGCAAGGAACGAGCGAAAAGCGGAGGAACGTCCAGACGAGCGATGGGCGATGTGTATTACTTCGGCAATTTTTTTGGTAATCATTTTCAGAGCCCGCTCCTGTATTTTGTAAATACAATCCTTTAGTTCCTCATCCAAGAAGAACAATTGCCGATAAGCTGGAGCCTCCAAGATTGTTAATAATAATGCTGTTATTAGCAAATGTAGGTGCATGCGTAGTCGGGCGGACATGTGAAATCTTCGATTTAGGAGCATGATTGGCGAAATTGTCGCTGTACATTTATCGAAGTGGTTCTAAGATGAATTTTTGTAAAATAACGGCGCGGAGATAGGTAATGCCTATAATTGCTCGACATGGTAGGATTTTAGGGCCTTTACGAAGCGAGACAACACTGTAAACATTTAGGAACTTTGAGAATACAATGAATAATAGCGAACAGAAGATAGAAATTGATAACATTGCCGAAGGGACTAGCTATCAAGGGTGCTAATTATAGTGGCATTAAAATTTATTTTGATCTCGCATTAGGTCTTAGACGCTCAATAATAAATTGAATTGCATTGAGTTAGCAACGTGAACAGAGCACATGTGTAGACATTCTTGAAAGGGCTTAAAGGTACAAGAAGAATATGCCAGGGCTTCATTGCAAACAGTAAAAAAAATTTAATATTCACTGAACATTTCTGCGATAGCTAACTTGCCTTCCGTAACTCTGTCAATCACATTTTTTTATAATAGTTTCGGGGGGTTTATGAGAAATGACCTTCCCAACTTACCAAGGCGTTTTCTCTATATGATTTCTTCATTTAACACACTTCTTACTGAGCTGGTTTTCAGGAATTGCCTGTCCTCAGCGGTACGGTTTCTAAAAAAAGGTGAAGTTCTTCATAACGTCTGAAAGGCTCGGGCTGGCCTTATGGGCTCGTCGGACAGCGTCTTTATCTAGTAGCTGTCTCAAGAAGGCAAAAAGTTAATTCGGAACTATTATGCTCTAAAAAGTTTCATGGAAATAATCCTCAGCTTGGTAAGGGGGATTTATAGCAGTAGAGACTTGCCAGCATATTATCTCATAATACACCTGGGCTAACGCATAATGCATTTCATACGAAGTAGGGGTATTAATAACAAGGCCGGTAAATGTAGCTACTAAAAAAGCAAAAGTAGCGAGAAGAATGACTACAGGGTACACCAGATCTTGCATTGAAGCGCTCATTGCAGTTAATCAATTCTCCTTGCTTTTAACCTATACCACAATTGCATTTCATGTTTTTTAATTAGGGAGACAAGATATTCTGATTTGTGAAAATTATCAGCGTCTACGAAGAGTAATATACATAATACTCCTCAAATCAACTATTTTACCCTTTATGTCAATCGTACGTTTATATCTGGCTTTAAAATATTTTTCCCAGCTGGCTTAACAATCAGCTGATACTAGCGTTTATTTATTTCGCAGCTCACGCGAGAAAGAAGTAAAATAAAAATTCAAACATAGCATCCGTTGTGTCCTAACTTAATTGAATCAACCACTGCTTGCATTGGCTGAAAAACTTGACTTTTACTTCCTTAGCTCTTCACCTGTCTTGCGCACGACGAACCAACGAATGCTTGGGCCGCCTGTTCCATTAGCGTTTACATATAATAATGTTTACCACATTCATGGGAAAAAATAATTAACTGCACAGAGTATTAAAATATTTCCCAAAGCAGGCCTTCAACTCCAAGTTCTCTGCAGTAACGCGTATTATAGCCAAGAGCGCTATTAAAGTCATTGGTAGGAAGCTGAATTTTCGGTTTTTGATCGAGCTAGACGTCTTCACCATTTTGACATTTTTCCGTTAAAATGCCGGTTTTCATAAAACTTCAGGACCTAGAACTTAAGGAGAAATAACACTACAGGGGATATGAAGGCAAGTCGAATCGACGCCACGTAATCTATTACAACCATTCAGGGCATAGTCTTTGCTCGCTTTATAATTTATTGTTCCTACATAACAAGATACAGTCCTGCTGACTTCTTGATGAATTACTGCTCATTGGTTGGTGATTCATTTGAGGTTTATTAGGCGAAAGAATCACTTAATTATACGTAACAGAAGTTGCAAATCATACGGCACACTGAAGTGCGTAGCATTGCTTCTCTCCCTCTAATGCCTTGATCGGACATTCGAGTGTTTACACTGCGGCATAACGCTCCTTCAAGGCAAAACACAAAAAGTCTTATAGCAGTTGTTCACCGAGGGAGTTGGACCTTATTTATGTGCGAAGCTGGCGCAGAGTATGTTAGATTATCAGCCCTAAAAAAGAGTTCTTCGTTTAAAAGCAGCTGCGTGTGCCGCAATCGGAGATGGACCGAAAAACTGACCAGCATATAGAATGATGGGTGGGTGTGAGCCTTTTCCCATCCCATCCCCGCTTATTAATCCTGGTTTATGTGCCTATAGTATAGGAAATGCTAAATGTAAATTGGATCAGGCTGTTGTTTGTAGATGGAATTCCATCAAACATCATTACCAGCATGATGTAGCCAGCTACGTGGCCACAAGCGTCGCTATCAACATTATTCTTATGAGTCACCCACATACGCACACAAGTTATCTGATCAGCAGTGGTGACAACCAAGCCACTACTTCCATTAGACAAACGCTGAAGAAATCAAAAGAAGGAGTTGTAGATTACGTCGTTGATTTTGACGTGCGCAGACTACCACTATGATATATAATAGGTGTCCTGAAATAAAAATTCGTGACAAAGGGTGTAAGTCATTTTAAATTATTAAAATAGCCACACACAAGCTTTCCCTATTGTTCCCGACTGGCGAAATTGTTTTGCCAAGTGCCGATTTATCGAATGGTCAACAAGAGCGTGCAAAGATCTTTCAGCTTGCAAGGTAACAGTTCCCGATTAGAACTGTTATTATTGTAATATGGTCGTAAATTTACTGAATGGAGCTTTACGTAAAGACAAAATTAGAATTTTAGCATGGAAGACACTAAACTATTTTTCTTCGTGGTGTGAATAGTCGCTGTATTATAAGACTTGAATATTTTTTCTTCTATGATATTCCTGTCTAGCTAGATGCAATCTATCAGCCTTAGGCTCGTATGTCATGTGAAATTGATGGAAGATTTAATCTTATTTGAATAACAACTTGGTAGTTTTTTTTATTTAGCTTATTGAACACACTCTATGCTAAAATGCGTATATGCATTAGTTCTTATCGATCTTTCTGTGTGGAAAATCCACAAAAACCTGGCAAATATCTTTTTCAATCATTGATTCAAATGGAGGTTTACTATCGGAGCTGCAATTTAACAATGCTTGGGTACCAGAAAAAAGCGTATGTAAAAAGAGAACTGTATAAGAATGCCAACATTATTTAGTTCCAGTTACTGAACTATAGTAGGAGCTACGATTCGTGTTTACATGTGTGTATACCAACGCACCAATCCCTCATTTACGTACATATGCATTGGTTATTATAGATTGCAAAACACAGAATTGCACTGTAGAAATTACGGTCTGGTTTTGTACAGCTGTCATGGAATCACTAAGAAATTCTGGACTAAGGTGAGTGCTCGCGGATAAAAGACCTCCAAATGGCTGGTAGATAAAGCCGGGTCTGACGGATAAACTTTTTTATAATAAACAAGACAGCGAATGTAGTCACACAGCAGAACGTACGTTTCTCAAGGGTATTTACTGGGCAGAAGACATCATTGGCGTATAATTTTTTTAGTCTCTCTAATGCAAGGCGTACAACCTGAAATCTGTATATGTATTTTAAATCACGGAGCCCTTTCGGCCAAACAACTATGATTCGTTAGCAGTAATTTATTATATTTTAGTATATCTTTATCCTGTCTATCTCGATAAATAGAAGAACGAATTAGTCAAGAATTACCCGCATTTTAGTCTGTATACTGACCACAATGGCTTACGGTCGATTAGCCATTGTACACTTATTTTAAGAAAACCTGTTATTATCTAATTTAAAAACAATGTGGACTAAGTAAACAGACAGTAAGAAATAGCTAGTGGTTGTCGTCGCATACTTTAGCTGAATCAGAGTCTACGATAATTGGTCATCGACCACCATATTTTGCAAGGCGAGAATAGGCAAGTAGTTTGTTCCTATCGAATACACGCAATGGCTCGCTCAAAATAATGCACGTTCTTTAGCCTAGTGTTAATAGTACGCTCCTAAGTTTGAAGGGAAATGGCTGATATGAAATCTATTAAACATCGCAAATTTTGGAAATGCCAATTTAACAAAATACAGCAAAAGTAATGTCTCGCTTAAAACATGTTTTCTAGAAGTGTAAACTTCAGCGAAAGCTTTTGTGATAGAGAAGCAATCCCATCCAGCAAGTCACGGAGGTGCCACGGGAGTAGTTCACCCAAATCTGGTACAGTGACCGAAACTAATGACCGCATGGCTTTTAATACTATCGACTACACCACCTGTCAGGATTCTGCACCAGTATTAATAGATGTTAACCCTTTCTCACACACGCACAACGGAACATTCCTCACTTTTCGCTAACCGCATCCTCTTGAGTCATAAGTTCGCGAAGATACGGGCTTTTAATTAACCGAGGGAAAGTGCACAGGTGATATCAAAAAGGCTCCTTAGGATCTACCTCTCTCATACCTACCTCTCTCATAATATAGTATCGCTGACCTAACATTACCACCAAGCAGCACCACAAGTCTATCCCATAACTATGCTTTATTTTCTCGTTTCTTATATGTCTAACGGTTTGGAAGGAACTCTTAGCGCAGTTGCTTTCGCAAACCGTATAGGACATGTTTTATGCTGTTTTACGTTAAGCAAATAAATGAAAGTGTTTTTCTCAAAATTAAAAATCATTATAAAAGATTATACATAGCCGTTAAATGAAAATGTACATTCGTTAAGTTATCCTTCTCAAACTGTAGCAACATCCCAGTGCCATCCGAAAAATAAATCTTATGGGCGATCACATTCAAATTCAGAACAGTGTGTGACTAGATACAAAAAAAAGGTTACATCAATTATCTAGAACAAGTGCAATTTTTTAGATATTCTCCTTAATCTAGTCTCTGAATCATTTTGACAAACAAACGATCTGATAGAGAAAAGATCTTTGGACGAACCGATGAATACCCTAAGCGTAAACGAAAAATATAGATAACTATTTGAAAATAAACGCGCATTTTGAAGAACAAATAGTCATGGACATACCCTGAAGTCTTTCGTCCGCAGCATTATATATCGAAAGCATTTTAGATTTTTAAGCTGCACCAAGTTCTTTTTTCTGTTACAATTTTTCGTATGTCAGTTATTCTTAACATATTTATTTCTATTTTTCTGCATTTTATACGCCATGCTGGAGAGAGAGAGTTTATTCTATTTCCGTAACTCAATACCTTTTCTTCAGTTCATTTCAGTTTGGAAAAATAAAGTGATGTACATAAAATACGACACACGTATGCGTTTTATTCGTATGAGAAATATTCAAAATTATGTTGACGTTTGTTGGCTTATTGCCCTATTTATAAAGAAACATTAATAGTAGGAAAAATTTTTTATCTAATATCTATCAAAATTTGTCTAGTACTAGATAATAAAACACATGACTATCTAACGGACAGTAAACAATTCATCTGTCTTCAAGTTATTTCTTTCAAATTATTCAAAACATGCATTAGTTTCTGCATCGATTCATGCATCTATACAGAACGTGAACAATTCAAGAGAATGCGTAATGTACACGTTTGTTTATGTTAAAATCTATTTCCGTGTTTAAGTGGTAAGTTTAGCTACAGCAAAAGATTCGTTTGAAGAAATATAAATTAGAAGTTGCTAAACTAGGATAAATGCACACTAGTTCCTTTGACTGCTTTACCCGTAGTTTTTTCCTGGACTGGAATGTCATAAATCTTATTTCGGCCGCGTGTTAGCGAAATCGCTCTTTAACATATAATCCCACATTTGTAATCGCGCATGAGAGTAGAAAGCTATACTGACCAGCATGCAGGTAAATTCGCTCTAGAACGAAAGTGTCTCTTGCAAGCTACAAACCGAGTCAGCCCACTCGAACCGTACTAAGTCTTCCAAAGTATTGTGATTGCATATTATGTTTTGAACCTACTATATATATATATATATATATATATATATATATATA
>MNPL01009388.1:3207-45109 GCA_002081605.1 Tropilaelaps mercedesae | reverse complement strand
CCCGCCGCTGTTGGACGGTTGCGCTATCAATGGCTATTTATATCTATTTCGCCATGGCCGTACTGAAGTCTTCTTCAGTGGTCTATGTCGGTTCTATGGAAATGCTCACGGGTCTTACTCGCGAACAAGCCTCATGGCCTGCAACACTTACACTCATGCTTTCGCAACTAGCCGGTTAGTGATCAGCGTAACAAATTTTGCCTATTACAGTAGTTATAAATTATTTTTATGAATTAAGTTATTTCTTATATGGTTTTATCTTCCCTCAGATCAAGCATATATTTCCACATTCATATACATTTCTGTTCAGATAGTCTCATGTCGTGTTCGTGTCTCTGAATTGTTTCACCGATTGTAGGTCCCGTGTACGGAATCATGGTAAAGTTCACTAGTGAGCGGATTTGTCTTGTGCTTGGTGCAATATTGTGTTCAGCGCCACTTATCGCTGCGGCTCATGCACATGATATACTTCAGCTATGCATCCTTGTCGGCATCGTGCATGGTAAGGTATACAATAACAACCAAAAGTTAAGTCAGTCTCTATTCTTTAACGCCACATAATATATCCAGAATTGTACAACTTTCTTCCAACGCTTTTTCAAACCGTCACATAAGCTTACCTGATTCTGCATTGGTGCGCACATTGTCTAGTGTTTAGGTTATAATGAAGATTACTAGCGCATCAGTGTTTTCTTGACATGTGAAAAACCATTTATTTTTCTCCTACTGTCTAATATGATGCGCTTTTCCGTTAAATTCTAAAATCGAGAAAGAATCACAGAAAACTAATAACCAACCATACTACCTGGCGTAACTGCTAGCAATCAAAAGTACAGACACAAATAGACACAATTCTTAGAAGATTCGTAAAAATCGGACAAGCTAGCATTATGGTGGTGCATCTAATTTACTCGAAAAAGATGATCTTTTCATCGATTTCAACGAATGTAATACATTTCCATTCGTTGAAATTCCCACATTATCATTATATCACCAGTTAGAGCCCATTGGGGGTGGAAGAAGTGAAGCAAGAATGTTGTGAATATTTCTTCCTTGGTTCTACTTCGGTCTTTCCACTCCCCGTGATGGTGCTGTTAGCCAGCGACGCGAATATCTTGATGAGATACGGTATTGCTCGCCGACGTCAGACCACAAGCGATACGGAATGAGAGGAAAAGAAGCGCAAGGATGTATAGAAAGTGCACGCATTAGAGAATCGCCAAGGCAGTGCCTTGGCCGGTATAGCTGTTGTTGGAGCTGGTGTTTTTGGCTCCAGGGTGTCCTTCCTCCCCGAATCGAGGCAACAGAACCTGACCATATCTTTCCTGGTAACGTCATATCGATGAGGCGAATTTTTGCGGACTAAGTACCACAAAGAAAAGCAGTGAACACTATTTGATGCGCACTCGTGAACTCGGTTATATGCTGTTACCTTCTCAATCCTGTATCGTCGTGCTAAGTCATGATCAACAGTTTTAGTGCTAGAGAATACGACCATCTGTTTTCGAATCACTAGCTACCGCCACACTCGATCTCAATCGAAAGTAATTATCAGCCAGACGTATGAACACCACTCGCGGTCTTTGAGTTTCGCAGATTTCGGTCGCGGTCGTTCATATTTCTCTGTTATCGTACACGCACGGCTCATAATGCCGTCGCATTTCCTTGATGGGCCTACGCCAAAAAAATTCGCATGCGCTTTCTGGAAATAGGCTTTGCATTTTCAACTTTTCCGATTTTAAGTTTTCCGATCTGACGCTATACTTGAATACGAGGGATATCGGTCACACAAAGTGAAGTATGAAGCTGTCAATGCAAAATAAGTATTGTTACAGCCAAATACGCATTTTATTGCCAAGTAACTTATTGTCTGGCTTCTTTCATGACTCCTTGATTTTTAAGTCAATTCATTTCAACCTAGCTTACATTCTCCAGAAGTCACCACTTATTCCCATTAAGAATTTTTTGATTAAGCGGTGAGTTATAATATAACGGTACGGAGAAGCTTCTCATGTGTCCAACCTCAAAACTGAATGATAATATATTTAATGATGATTTCCACTTACATATTCTGGCAAGCGCTTTAGTTGCTGTTAAAGCTGGCGACGCCAGCCCCCTAAATAGTTATCTATTGAGAATGAATGGAAAAAGCGAGAAAGATCCGTGATGTACAAGCATGGGTGATATCGAACACGCCCTCAAGGTATTATTTGTACTGTAAACCATTGTGTTGCCACTACGACAACCGCGTGATATCATTAGTTATGATCTGTTGCACAAGATTACTGGCCGCTTCCAGCTTACTTTATAAAAAGCTCTAGTACGCATGTAAAAGGCGACGCATACAAAATCTCGTGTAGGGAAAATTCGTACCACTACGAGTCTCTTCACCAACGTTGAGCGTTTTTAATCACTACGCTACACTATACTGCAACGCTACACTGCAACTGTTTTCCGTTGCTGAAAGTTGGATGTATTCAGCAGGAATGACGTTAAAGTTGGCTAAGTGTGTTCCTTAAACATCAATGTTATTTGCTCGTTGAATCGGGTGAAGATAAGATACGGTCTAATTTGTCGCATTTCGCAGTCCGGGCATTGGCCTGCTCAGTATGTGTACGCGGGCTCAGGTTCGAACTGTTATGCTAGAGATGTCTTTGCTTATGAGCAGCTACTTCAACTGAGCCCTAACTACTTCTTCTCATTGGTATCGACTTGGCTAAGCATAACACTAAGTAACGTCGCCCTTTACTGTATATAATTCTTTGAAACTGTCTACTCCAGTGTATATTTTTTGTGTGCTTGTTTTCCTTGATGACTGTCAAGGCTAGCAACACACGCTTGTGGCATTGCTGTTCTCTGAAAGCATACGTTGTAACTACTCATCTACCATCAGAAAACGACACCATCACGTTGTAGGTATCATGAAATAAGCGCGATAGAGATTCGAGCTTATTGTCTCGGGTGGCACCTTAGGTTATCATTAAGCATCACTCGCCGTGTGCATTGATCTCTGTTCTAACACTACCAAACAACATATTCTGAACCAACAGGACCAATAATGCACTTTCTCATTCCGCAGTTCAAAATTACATCTCAAAATATGTGGCACGGGCATATTGAATGTCTCACTATCGGTGGATTCATGACAATTATTGATCTAAATACATAATCAGAAGGCATGTTGAAAACTCTGGGTCGATGGAATGTGCCGTCCATAGCTTCAAGGTTCAGAAATAACTTTTTCTGCAACGATCCCTGACCATCTAACTCAAGAGTCATGTGTTAGACTGTCTTTTTTCAAGACTCACTGTTGAATCTTTACTGCCTTAATTGAACTTAAATACAGCTCATTTGTTCTCGATGTGTCACATATAGGTTTGGGATGTGCGTGCAGCGAGGTGATTCCATTCGTTGTCTTGATGCGACATTTTCAACGCTACAGAGGCACCGTCATCTCGGCCATGTACATCATCACTGCGGTATCCGGTTTTCTTATGCCAGTTTTTTTTGAGTACGTTCGCCAAAAGTGGGGCTTTCGAATCTGTCTTCTTGTCATGGGTAAGTAGGTTTGCAATATTTTAATATAATGAAGAAACGTTTGCATAAAGCGAAATTTTTCTTAAACTTCGGATTAAAGAAACCGATACTCTATGCACTTGCGTACGAGCAAGAGGCGTAGTTTTTACTTCGAATTGAACATTTCTAAGACACTGCACACAGTTGTAATCAGACTGAGCACTTCTCAAATAATGTCAAAGCTCGATTATTATATTAACACTCCCAAAATAAGGTCGGAAAATTGATAATGAATGCAATAACCCTTTGTATGGTATAATTTAATTGTATCTAGTACTTCACTTAGTAGATCTGTAACTTACAAAAACACCAATAACTGCGCAACAAATAAAAAATCACCGATACTCATCGTATGAGCTTCGTATGGGCATTAGCTAACTTTCATGGTTTCCCACCACAGCTATTAAAATGTCTTCCTATTTTGTTCCACCCTAATCACTCTAGGTTGTGTGAATGCTGGCATGTTCTTGGGATGTGTCGTGGTTAGCCGAATGCCAGTGATTGCTCCTCTAAGCCATGCTGCACAATCGTCCGTGTCCAACGGCCTTCCCGCCCCATCGACGCCAAAACTTCTCGATATCAGCTTGAGCACCGATAGTTTCCTTGTCGGAAGCATTCTCATCAACAAAAGCCAGCAGGTATTTACCTTACGCGGCCGAAGGGGCAGTCGTACTAGCAACCATAGCGAGATGCATGAGAAGTTATTCACCATAATATTCACGGCAACGCTGGCTAATCCTTACAAACCTGTTGAACTTTCGGGTCGTGTTCTTTAACCTACATATATCTATGTTCTGAGGAACGGGGCGACCTTTGCCACGTCATATATCTACGATCGCCACCAATGCTGCTGACATTAGCTCAAACGTCGCCACAATGCCGACTACTCTTGTTGCGTGCAATTGTTGGCCACGAGTCAACAGCATAGGCGTTATTCGTTTACTCGGAACGATGCAAAAACTGGTACCAGAACCAACAAGAATGTTCAGATGCCCAATGCATTATCAAATATATAATAGCTGTTGAGGAGGATTCTGTACCCTCTAGGCACTCTTTTCTTGTAGAACACTCATTTAATTCATGTATGGCAGTGTGTGTGTGTACGTGCGTAGTCGGTAAGAAGAATGAACAGATTAACGTCGCCATCTTGTCTCATTCTTCTTCTGTACATGAAAGATTGTAATCGCTTCTTCTTTTTGCACTCACACAGGACTAATTTAGCTTAATTATCTTGTAACCATTTAAACGTAAGTGTAACTGCGCAGAGGCAGGAAAACGACGAGTATGGTCAGCTGAAATGGCAAGGCGTATACGATCATGGTACGGTAAAAAAATGTTCAATCAAATCTATGTGTAATTAAATAAATACCACTTAACACGCGTTAGTTTGGGGTGAACTTTACCATAGAATTCGTAGCTGAAGTTGGTTATGTGTGTATGTGCTTATTAATGCGAATTGGAATCAAGAGCCTTTGGTGTGCTTATGAGCTTGGAAATTCGCTTAGATGTAAGAAATTCATTATCCCCATATGCTTTTTCGGCACAAAGCTCAGTTTCAAAGGGGTCACCCTAATCTTAATGTTTCTGGGATATCTCGAATGGGCGAAAGATAAAGTTCGAATGTTTTGTAAACAGGTATTTCGCATAAAAAAAGTCATCTCTTTGCCATCTCATGCCCACCAATTCTATATTCTAAATCGGCGCTTTTTTGGTTCTACAAATGTTTGCCTGTTTCTCAGCTTAGTCGAACTGGCTCGTTTGTGGATGTGGAATCATTCCGAGAGAGGACCCCTCTTGTGCAACAGCAGCGAATTCGAAAGAATTTGGTAAAACACAATCCCTATCAGGTTTCCTTCACGACGATCCCGTCAAATAAACCCGGAGTTTTCTCAGTCACGTTTCTGCATATCACCATCTCCAGGTAGCTCTATACATATAAAAAATATACGCTTATATGTGTATAATTTGCAACATATTACCCGTTTTTTTAATACTGAGTTCGTTTAGCACTATTTAAGTAGTTTTTAATAAAGCTACTTAAAAAAGCTGGAGTATTTTTTTCTTTATTACCAAATCGCAGAAGACGCCTGTTTGGAAACACTTGTTAGAAGTTCGGTAGGCACATCGTTGCATGGTAAATTTCGCTACCTGAGATAGGTATAAAGCATTGAAACCTGCTGCCTGATTCACTATCGTCAATGAAAATTCATGTCCGTAACTCATGTTACGTCTACACACCGTACTGAGTCCAAACCGTACACTCTGATCCTTTCGTTAATGACCTTTGATTTTGTTAATGTTTTTTGCACAGGGCGGCTACAATTTTCGCTCTTGCGATCTTTTTGCTTATTCTCCTGGACTTCTCCACGGATCGGCATCTTGAACCGGTTCAGGGCGTATTTATCCTTACGGTGTTCACAATCGGTGATCTTTTTTCGCGAATTCTGTCTGGTTCATTGATAGACCTCAGGATCCTGTCGCCGAGCCTACTGATGTCAGCGACGTTTTTGACCCAGGGGGTAGCCTACTTCATGCTCGTCTACGTAGACGTATACGGAGCGTTACTAGTCGCCTCATTTTTGGTTGGATTGACCGGTGGATGCCGGAACATTCTGGCCACGGTGATGGTGACGGAGGAATGTGAAGACTCTTCGTTAGCCGTTAGCCTTGGCCTAATGAACTTCGCTACTGGAGTTGCAATTGTTGTCCAGCCATCTCTTATCGGTAGGTGAAGCTAATTACACATATTCTCTATGTATAGGAGTTAGGTTAATTCTTGAGCTGAGAGGACTGATGTTTTGCCCCCAGGTCAATAGTAGTGCCTATTTGCTTCGCCGTGTGCGACAGCACGAAGTCGTTAGCCTTCATCTCTCTATTTTTAAAACTAGGCTGGAACGTTCAAATATTGCTCGTCACGACACGAAAGCCGAGCTTTTTGCTCGCCAGATCGCTTTAAAGGCACATCTTGTATGTTACGTTAGGCGAGCACATTGCTTGTTTGTACATGTCGTATTGCACCTCATATCTGCATGTGAAACGGATATGAGAAACTGCTAGATTGACGTTAAAGATGTAGCATACACTATCACTTAATTTTCTATAGTGTAATGAAAGGACAACATTAAACAGGACGAATCCTGAGCTGTGGCATATTTTATGCGCCTTACTCGCATTGTGGCTCTGCACGTGGACCATGTACTTGATAACTACATGAAAGACGTCGTTTTCGGTTATTTTTAATCTCTTACACTAACACTTTGATTTAAAAAGGATACTTTCTATGCTCTACTGATCTTCTATGGTGCTGATTTGGCTCGCAGCAATGAGTCAAATGGTGTACGATTGATGGTCGAGACTTTTTTTGTCTTTGCTCGTGCGATAGCAAATCGCAACGGACCAACTGAACCATTAATGAGTATATGTATTCAACAAACGTGAAATAAACAAATGCGAGCCTACTGATAAACCAAAGGCTAACGCGAAAGAAAAGGTAAAGATAAATATGAGGAATAAACTTGTATGATATTGTGTTACCACTAGTTATATATGCTCAAGCTGAAATAAAATTTGTCACAACACGGACGATGATATAAATTGTCGATGCTGTTGTCAACATTTCAGGCTACGTTCGGGATACCCTGGGCACTTACGAGCCGCTCCTATTAGGCTTTGGAATGGTCAATATTTCGCTATCGCTTACATGGCTCCTTCGTGTGCTATGTGACTGCCGAAGGAGGCGTCATTGTGATTTCGTCTAGATGCAGATGTAGTCATCTGTCCGTGTGTGACTCTTGTCACACCCCTGGATATGCACTGGATGAACTACGGTAGCAATTCATTGCTACCGTAGTGCACGCATAATTACGCATATCTTGAATTGGAAATTGTTAGTCTGAGCTGTTTTGTATCTGAATTGCGTTCCGCCGTAACTTTTCCCATTCTGTTCTCCGAATTAATGCGTATAAGTAAGCGAATATTCACAAAGGAATTATTTTTTGTTTCTTTTATAAAACGGTCGGAAAATAGGCGGCATGATGTGTAATGGGGTCATTATATAGCTATTGTAAACCTACTCCCACTGAATTTCGATGTCAACACGTAAGATCAACGGCAATTTACAATCTGAGAAAGTATTAAAAAATCAATCCGATTTTTGCAGCCTGTACACATCGATCTGTCCGCATACTACACATGTGAATTCACCCATGTACATAGATAGGAGTCGTTTAATAAATAGCACTAATAAGGCAATAATAAGGCAAATTAATGCGGTTTACTCAAATTGCGGGGATTATCGCAACTTATAGGCCATTAAATATATTGAAGGCCTACTTCACTTACGCAGTCAGATCACACAAAAATGATCGTGAATCCTGAGCCTTATAATGTTTTCTGACTCTGACCAAGTAGTTCTTTCTGGCTAACTTCGAATCTATTCCAAAAAATTATAGTCCGGAACAGGACCCGCTGGCATGTGTAAAAACGTTCCATTAAGATGATCTCACATCCGAACATATTGCTGCTTCCTCATGGGGAAGAAATAAATAACTTCATAGTGAAGGGTTCGTATTTCCCCTGCTTTCGGTAACCGGGAAATTTAAATCAGTATTAAAACAAGTTGATTTTTAGCGAAATATACTTTTTACAATACAGTACAAACTAAGGTTTTTGCGAAACTGCTGCTTTGAAACGCTTACGTTCTTGTAACAGAGTGAGAGTATAGCAATATGTCATAATACGTCGTAAGGTGACATTTACAGGTAATGCGAAAAATACAGGGAGAACACTGTACAGTTTTTCAGGCCTTTTAATTATATGAAAATTATTTACGTCGCAATAGCTGAAATGCTTAGAGGGCCACCTTATCACATTCAATTAAAATATGATGATATTAGTACTGACATACTTCCATTTGCGGAATTCTTCAAGGTTTTGAGTAGATAAATCGCGCAGGGCCGAAAGACTATCAGATCGCTAGTAATAAGCTCAGACACGACGACCGCATTCTTCACTGGGAAATGGACTAACAAATATGTATACTATTGACGGAAAGAGCAAAACATGATCAAATAAAAAACATCAGCAATTGAGCTCCTAGTGGACTAAATAGCGAGGTTTCCATCCTGTTGACGTTAGTAGTTAGACCGCACCGTCTAAGCCTTGATTACGATCTCCATATTCTCAAGAGCTACTAGGGCCTGTCTACGGTTCTAGAAATAAGAACGACACTAATCAATAACATAAAACACGCTTATGTGACTGCACCTTTTCCAAGCAAACGCTGTGCTATAGAAAGCAGCGTAGGCATCCCAGAACAACCCAAGGTAGAATTGTACGTTCTTGAGGGAATCTGCGGTAATATACTATTTCATGTAAAGAAATGTATGGACCTCTTAATCAAAAAACAAAGGTAAAGCGTGAGAAAATCCCTATTGTGAAAGACTTCCGATAACACTAAATTATTATTAGCCTTTGAGACTTCTTTGATATGCCTTAAGATTCGATAGCGGCATCTAGTGTTCCTGCTAATACACAGTTAGGAGCTCCTTGACAAGTTCTTTTAATGAAATACCTTGATTAATTTATGTACGTATGCAAATAATAAACACGCACCGTCCTAATTTTGTATGTTATTCATGTGAGAGACTCGTATTCCCCGCCGTTCATAAAATGATAAGCTTGAAAACAATTTGGAACCATGTATAAATTCTCAAAATTATGTAAAATGGACCATTAAAAAAATTGGACAGCAATTTTCATTTGATAGTCTCTTGATAATTAAAAAATTACCTTAAATTAGTTACCACATCGATGCCAATCAAATTAAGCTAAGTTGCAGAACTGTTTTCCGTCAGCAATAATTTGATTATAATTTCTACTCACCAGATCATTCTCATATTAAAATATTTAGTAACTCAAGATAGGCATATTTATGTGGAATATATTCTGGTATACGTCAGTGTTAATTCAGCCAAATAGATATTGAAACATCTTAAACGCACTTGTTTTTATTTGGACAGAAGATAAGGTTGCCTGGTCTAAATCGAACACCCAATATAACTAGTAAGTATAATTCGATTCAAATTAGTTTTACTATTATATTGTTGAAAATATTTTTACATGTTATTTTTTCTATATTACAAAATTGACACAGAGTATATTACACGACAATTTCTACTTCTTTCTCAGAATTAAGTCACTATACGGTACGTTGCTACAACTGTCGTGAAGTCTTGTTATCGACTGAATTTTTGCGCTGAAAAATAAACAGACAATCCATTACGCTTGGATCAATAAGATTAGTGTATATTACAATAAGAGCAGTGCAAACGCACTCTTGTATTGCAATTATGGAATCAATATTGTGGCAAAATTCTACAGGGGAAATACACATAATTTTCAAGTTATTTTGAAAACAATTGCTAAGTATGTTATCTACTTTACGAACAAAGGCTATTGATATTTTCTAGCTGTAAGACGTCTCGTAAAACCTTTTCTTCAATAGAATACTCTGTTGTGTCTATATATGTACAGATGTACACGTATTAGAATTATTGTAATTAGTATTAATTATTATGGAATGAATGTCATACAAGACATAGTAAAAAAAGAAAAGCTATTGATAAAAATAATACTTACTCAGGTGCGTAGTCGCTCCTGAGTTGTCTTAACAGCCCTTGCAAGTATTGGGCCCACATCTGCAATTCTGGAGGTTTTCCTGGAGCTTCAGTTCGAAGCCACGCGGTCGGTAACATTGAACCGACAGCTTCTGCGCGATCAGCTGCGTCCTTGTGAGCTAAGGTGCACTGCAGCGCGAACAGGAGGTATCTAAAGCATCAAAGGCAAAAAGGAAGGAATACATCCAAGAAAAATTACATAACCGAGATTCAATCGAATTTTACGTCGTATATCAGACTGAAGTAAAAAACGAGGTTCACTATAAAATAAATTCATCTGCTAGATGGTGAAAACTGAATTTCCCATTGCTCGCGCCTTACTTGAATAAACGGGGAACATTTCAGAGAGTAAACACGTTTGTGATTATTAGCGTTTCATTAGCACGTGAGCCTACCTTAAATCGCATAATCGGATCCAGTAAACATGATCTTGAATGTATCTACTCGGTGGTATATAGCTAACCATAGACATCATAGCACAGTAACCTTCTTCATGCAGTACATACCGGTTGAGTAATCCCATGATAGCAAGTTCTTTAAGCGGTCTTTCTGCCAAAATTCCATGCCAGGACAAAACATTTTGCAGTAACTTGACAGCACTCCAAAACTGTCTATGGAAAAATAGACTCGATGGACACAAAGGATTATCTATAATTTCTTTGGTGGCCAGCGGGATAAAGATGTCTTCTTGCAAAGCCGTTTGCAGCTTTGCAAAGACCTTGCTCAGCAGTGTCGCGAGGGGTTTTGATTTCCGCCCAAACGGGTAGTCATCGGCAAGCTTCCTTACACACCTGACGAGATTTCGCGTTTCACTGGCAGACATAGGATCCCACACCCGTTCAACATACTGACTTAGCTAAAAATAGACATACAAATACAAAACACGATTATCACGCTGCGACACTATATTTTTTATTATCTATGGATTGATGTGTGTGTATATAAGTACTTTGTTAGCCTGAGTTACTTAACAAAACAATTTGGCACACTAAAGGAATGATATGTGCAACATAAATGAGACTGTTAATGCAATCCATACCTTTACCATATTACTAAAAAACATGGGCTCGCGTACCAATCGCCTTTCAAAAACCTTTTCACGCATTACGTACATTCAAATTAAAGTTAATAACTTAAATACAATGTATTACAGCAAACTGGATAAGTGACAAACTCATTTCTGTGCGATTTAAATGCCAATTCGAAATATAGTAACTCCCAACGTGTATCCATTATCATTCCGCTGATCATTATTGATATGTCAACATAGCCAACATAGTTTGAAGAAAAACTAAGAAAATGTCGCTCGAGACAATCACAAACCTTAGGGAGGATAGCTCGTTCAACAACCTTCGGAATGATGTTCAAGTCGCTCTCATCCTTATCTTCAATTTTCTGCCCGAAGAAGAGCAGCTCTTTATACCATTCGCACTTCTCAATAGCTTCTGGATTTTCCAGCGGGTTCCACGCCAGCATCTCTAAGCGCACGAACGGCACAACCAACTTAAGCACGCAAATCGGTATGTAAGCCTCCTGGTAAGATTCGTTGAAGTACATTTTCCACTCCTCAAACTGAGTCAACATAACTTTGAGCTGACTGAAGTCATCGTTTACATCGTCAAACACGTGCGAGCCATCGGCAAGAACCTGCTCTCGATGTGAGGCCAATTGTCGCCGCTCAGTTTCACCCTCTTCGTCATCCGAAGACATCCCCTCATTGTGCTTCGCTGCTCCAGCCGACTGCCTAGTGGTTTTCCGCCGAACCCGTCGGCCTTCTCGTTCGCGAGCACGCTTTTTGGCTGCCGTATCGACTGTATAAACAGCACGATGCATTAACGAACAGTACATATCGTAACACATTTTTTTTGTATAGCTAGTGCTTTCAAAGTTATTGTAGCTTGTTTTGCTCAAAATTTAACGGCCGCACACTTCGTAATTTTCATAAATTAGACCATTCATCTTACCAGACCCGTTCCATTTATCTTACTAGACGTAGAACTTAGAAGTCTATATGGTATGTAAGTAAAAGAGGCGTAAGTAAACATCGCTACTCGGTAAAGCAAAATTTGTACTCAGAAAATATTCAGACTCGAAGTAACGAGTCTTCCTTAAGCACGTGGAAATTGCCCGTGCCCCAAAGGAAACAAATATGTTTATTTATGCCACTACAGAAACTATAATAAGCCCTAAAAAACACTTTCAATAGATTCATCAATAAATCCCGAAATTGAAACACTTTAAAAAATATGTTATAAAAAGTAGTGATTTTTTACGAAATCTCGAAATAGTCTTATATCTGTGGGCGTTATTTTAAAAACCAGCCCGTTAAACACCTCATATGCACATGTCTCTACTTTGGAATTGTCATGAAAATGACTAAATAATCGACAGAATTTAGGTTCTAAAAATTGCCAAAAAGAGTTTCAAAAAAAGAGTGGAAAAATCTCAACTACAATTAATTTACGAATTTGTAAATAAAAATATGTATATAGAGACAAAATATGTAGTTACTTTTGGATTACACCTTTGGAAGATGATTTATAATTACATAAGTACCTAACGAACAGATAATTGAATTACTCAGTACTCATATCGATTGTTACTATCGATTCAATTAGATTCAGAAATGCGCAAGCTCTTACTGATCGCGCCGGGTCGAAGCTCCTCCGCCTGGTCTCTGACATCTTGTCTCCTTCTGAGCATTCGGTTTTCTGCTCGTTGAGCTAACGCGCTTAGCAATCGGCCTTCGAGCGCGTTAATTATGGGCATTTTCGAGTCGAAACATTCAATTAAGTCCATCGAGTACGTGCGCATCTCTTGATAAAAACGGAATGCTTTCTCCAAGTTGGGCATCTCCTTTTCCAGTCGCTGAATTGTTTCAACGCACATTTCCAATTCAGAATCAGCTGTACTGTGCTGCCTCTGTGAACGTGCCACAATTTCCTGAACCGTTTGGAGTCGATTTCGTACCCGGTCCACAACAGAGCTAATAGTCAAGTTCGATTTATCCACAGGAATTTGTACAGGAGGAAGTGTGCTTACACGATCCTGGTCCTCTGCATTCGGGGACGGTGACCGGGAAAACTCCTGTCCACTTGACTACGGTGGCAATAGTAGAATGAGAATTTAGGAAAAACAGTAGAGCCCGATACAACTATGATCAACAGATTAACAACCAACTAGAATGAAATATTTAACAAAATAAAAATTTATATAAGGTAGTATTAGTTGACGAAGAAAGTCAAAAGCTGAATATTTATTTCATTATGAGGAGCACAAATGTATAAAAATTGCTAATAGATAGAACTGGTTGTGCATTTGTGCTGTAATACCCATAATGTGAAAATATAAAGAAAATAGGAAACGACTAGACTAACACATACAGGTACCTAAACATTGGGCTGCAGGAACGAAATCGGTTTGTGAATTATCTTTAGGTTTTTCAGCAACGACTGTTTGTACATGCATCTCTCTCATAATCTAAAAGTTACCAATATGTATTGGATATGACACCAACCAGAGTGGCAACTCCTTTTCGTATTTGTTCTTTTTCCCATCGATCTGTTTCGTCAGGGTTTTGATCTTCGTGAGTTACAGAACCTCCACGAGTCCCACCCAGCGCCTGCCGCATGATCTCATCCCGTTTTCCTGATCGAATGTCGCTAAAGTTGACGCGGCCCTCTTCGCCTCCACTGTCGTCATCATCTTCACTGCAATAAAATCATAAATATAAAATCTAAACAACTTTACAAATTTTAGCAACTAAAAGTTAACAAATATAATCTATAGCAACTCATTCCCTAAACGCGGTAACGTTCGTGGTACACACATATCTATAGAGAGGAGCAGAACAATGATTCCCTCTAAAGGCGAAGGCATCAAATATCGACCTGGTTCAAAACATCTGAGATACTGTATCGGCTCAAAGAATCGATGCGTAAGCCGGAGCGATTTATCATACCCATACAGAGTCTCGTACTCTGTATCGTACTGTGAAATACGATGTTATAGCTGAAAACGTTTTTACTGAATACAATACAAGCAGGTAAAAATATGCCTTGCTCAAAACACAAATCTTTGATATTGGCCTCCTTGGTAATCTAATTTATTATACCTTTAACCAGGGATAATCTAAACACATTCTTTTTCGTACTACAACGAGTTCAATACAAAATTTCTCTTGAGTGACTGATGACAAAGTGTCTCTCACAAAATGATGAAAAATAACGACCACATGTAAACTTACTGGACCAATCTGCCATCACGAAAGTGTCCACCAGCTGACATTGAATTGTTGTTATTCTGGCTGTAGTTGTCATTTGAGTTATTGTGTTCTTTCAGCGGTATAAACTCGTCCGGGTTTCGCCTTCCTGCGGCCTGTTGTCGTTGCTTCTTTAGGGCGAAAATGGTGGCGGCGTCGGGTATGGCCCCTTGCTCAAGAACTCTTGACACGCGATCTCGATTAAAGCGCACGCTTGAGCCACTTTTTTCACGTCGCCTGCCATTCGTAGATTCGGCATCACTGCTGCCACTTTCCCCTTCTTTTTCGTCAAGGTTACTCTTTATTTCCGCTTTAACATTTTCCAACTCCTCAGAGCTCAGAACTCGGAAATCAGTATTCTATATACGAAAACAGAATCAATTTGTCAGAATAGTTAGAAATCACATTGAGGTGAGGAGATTCTGTACAAGCATTTTATAAAGCCTGTGTGCCAATTTTAAACAATTCATGTCGTAATTAATTTATTGTTCTGTTCCTTCATTGGATGCCACTCATTTCAGTTATCGTAAATGTGATATAAATACCGCGATAGTTGAACAACCGATATAGTAGTTAGTTAATTTATTTAAAACGCCCTTGAAATAATTTTATAGCTAGCTGTTAAGAAAGATGTCAATAAATAATATGTCAGACATAAAACTATTGTTTATATTTTGAGTAGAAGACCTACAATATTTTGGGAGAACGTCTAATCATCTTGAGCCTATTTGTTAACTCAAAACAGCTAGAAAGTATCCTGTATAGACGAAAAATGTATCTCAACATAATCGAGGCTATAATTAAGAATTTCAACAAATTCAAAGCATTTCCCTTCGAAGCATTTTAAGGAACGCCAAGGTAAACCTTAACTTATTAGCACACGAATGAATGTTTAGTCTGTAAAACTAAACAATTTATTTTTTCATATTATTTCTGGCAACGTTGGTTTCGCCACAAATAACCAAAGATAGCAAGAAGACTATATATAGAAATGTAACCAACCTTTGTCAAAGCCCAATCAAATATTACGACTATAAAAGAGCTTGACGTACCTTGATGCGTATGTCGATGTCATCGGTGGCTAGAGGAATCTCTCGTACAATTATACCTCCTCCGGCCGGGGTACCTGAGCCGTCATCGCGTGCTTCTGCCTCGAAACCCGGAATCGCCGCTGATCCGTCTAACTGGTTTTGCTCTTGTCCATAATTTTTCCCATCGTCTTTACGCTTACGCTCTTTTCGCTCTTTTTCGAGCTCTTTTGCAATCCGTCTGGAGTAACTGGACTTTTTCACTTTAAAAACCTCACCGCCCTCGGCCTCCTCATCCCCACCGCCGAAACTAAAATTGAGTAAATGCAATTGCCATTTCAAAACTACTATTACACTAGCAAAAAATTCAAATAGAGTCAACATTTTTTGCAATCATACACTACTTATGAACGTTTCACTACCTCTATAATAAATGAATAGCACAACGGGTTGTCAACCCTTCTTTAGGCTTTATGTATGTTTAAATATTTCCTATCAATGATGCTGACGTAGCTGCGCAATAGGAAAAACATCGAAAAGTTTCATTCATTATGAAAAAAATTGTAGAATTTAAATAACTACCGATGACATATTGCCTAAATTACCGCTACTGCCAGAAAAATATTCGTGGCGCAACAAACCTGAGCAACGTATTGGCACTATTGACGCGTTCATCTTTGTCCTTTTCCTTTTTGCGATCATCACGAGTTTTCAAGACACAGCTATGAGAGTCTTCGTCTTCGCTATCGGAATGAGCCAATCGTTGGCGGACTTTACGTGTTGGTTTTCTAAACATCGACATCACTTTTCTGCAAAAAGATAAAAGAGATATGCGCATCAATAAAGCATCATTCAATTGTTTAAAATTTCCGGTTCGACTTAATATTAGCATTTCCCATTAGCTATGTATTGCTGCCTCTTCGATGGTGGAGATTAAATTTCACAAAAATGTCGCCTGTTGAAACTTCGAAGAGAACGTAACGTTGTTAGTTAAACAGTTACTGGCAGTTGAACGAGATTTACTGAATGGTGTTGGAAAACTATCGACGGTGGTTTTTGATACACGAAAGAGTATGCATGAATTATTAGCACTATCATAGATTAGTTAATTCGTCCAAGCCTAGTAATTGTGTTGTCGTTAATATACCGCCACCAATATATACAAGCATACACGTTCACCAAAATGTCAATATCCGCCAAATCAATGATACCAACTAAAAATGGACCGACGATGTAGCTACAATTTGATTAATAATATTACAAGTGTGCACAAAGCTGGTTCGAAGGTTCTAAGAGGCACTCAAATTTACTAAGAATAAAAAGCTTATTATTGCTGTTTTGTAAAACAAAACTTTTCTCGACATTACCTGGTTGACTTCTAGCTCAACCCGCGCGACAGAAAACGAAATAAATTTACACATACAAAAATATTCGTGACAAAACAGTCATGATCGCCAGTTAATAAACAAATCGTTGGTTCGAATAAACACGACCAGCTTGATCACATGGACACAAGTTTACTCTAGGATATTCCGATTGTTTCAGGAACAATTACACTTGACCAAATGGTTTTATAACGATAATATTTCAATCACATGAACGAAAACAGTATCATTCGAAGTGTTGATCTGTCCACTTATCGCTTTCGCGTAACTGGTCGCCGGACTCAGATTTGTAATCTAGTTCTAGCGCTCTTGATACTAGATTACCAACTGTCAGAGACATGAAACTATACCTACTGACATCCTTCACCAACCTGACGTAAAGGAATAATCGCCGAAAATGTAAATAGATCCAATCGGCAACTGAAAACAGTTACAGTCTTCACAAGGCCGCCATTTTGGCTTAGTTGCGACTGTTAATACACGGTTTCACCCTGGAGATTCCATGCTCCGTAGAATATACATTATTTGACGGAGAGGAGTGTTTTGGTTTCGATTCGACAAGCAGACTTACTGCCTGTTTGTAGAGCTGTAATTACTGAGAATAGTGCTGTGTATTTGAGGAATACGGGACTGTGTTTTCGAAGGAGCAGCGGTGGTATTGAAAGCTTTTGATTAGGTCGCTTTATTTTTCATAATAAGTCCACATTTGTGACCGTTTCTCCGAACTATTCTATGGGCCAATAGCGGCCAGCAGCCGTTACTGCAGGCCCCGAGATGGCTTTCTGGAAGCATAACATCATCAATCAATCACACATTGACACTCTGCTAGATAAACCGGACGTTACACTGACCGAGATCCTGGGTGAAAGCGATGTTCTTCAAGAGGTGCGAAGTCATACCCCCAAACTCATTAAGTTTATTTGCCGTCCTGATATCTTAGACGAGCTTGTGGCCCTAATCATCAGCGATCCTGACCCGACGGTCGATTACACTCAACAGTACAAGCTGGCCAATACCGCTTGTGAAGTTCTGACGTTTGACGTGCCGGGAATAAACGATGCACTCATAGAGACTCCACATTTACTAACACGCGTTTGTGGCGTCTTTCGACAAGAGGATGCGCTCAACGACCTCACGGCATCATTCGTGTGCAAATTGCTCATTTTGTTAGCGACGAAACGGACCGAGAAGTTTCTTGACTTCATTCAATATTATGATCCGGACCGGTTTGCTGCTCCAGTCAGAGCTACCCTCACCAACGTAAATGATGTTCCCACCTCCGAACCTAATGTCAGAAAAGAGACGACAGAAGAAACTGGTGCCGAGGGGGATGATGCAGAAAAGGCAGATGATGAAAAACTTGTAGAGAACCGGCAGCAAGGGCGGGAAGCGATCACCGTTCAAGAAAAGGATAAGGAAGGTGATGTCGAGCTCACTAGCTCAAACCTAAGGGAACCGAAGCATCGAGATCCCAGTGCAGATTTCGTAGATCTCTTATTAAATCATATAAATAATTCTGCCATTAAGGACCTCATCAATCGATTAGTGGAATGCAACGATAATCCCGAGCTACGTCCACAGGTGATCGAGTGGTTGGCCAGCGCACAACTGGTCTCGAAGCTGGTAGCCCTTCTTAGCCCAGAGAATTCGGAACAAGTGGTCACCAATTCGGCCAAGTGTCTTTGCAAGATCGTGAAGGTTGGCCGCGAACAGCAAATGGTGCTCCAAGACAAGTGTCCCGATGATCCGCTTTTGGCATCTGTTGAGGAAACGGACACGATAAGCGACATTTTGAAACATGCATTACCAAATGAAGGCGAGGAATTATCTTCGTGGACCTTATATGAGAGTAATTTTATTTTTTTGTCGCTTCTACAGTATAAAAAGACTACGCCAAGCTTTCAAGACATTGGCGTAGACCCGCAGTGCTTTCTTAGCGTTTATGCCACGCCGACGGACTCGTCACCGACGCTCGGCGAGCTAGATCAACAGCGCGCCAAAGAATCTATCAATAAGTGCCTGAAGGCCCTGTCCCCTCGTTTGGGTTCGCTCGTCGAGCACCTGTCGCTCGAAAAAACTGAAACCTTTGGATCTGTCCGTTTAGAGATTTCCAAATTAGTTGCTTCCATTGTATCTTGTGGCGATGAACCAAGTTTGATAGTATTGAGAGACCTTCGTGTACTGCCCTCTTTAATTGATCTGTTTTTTAGCTATCCACTTTGCAGCCAGTTACATAACCAGCTAGACACTATTGTGCAAGCTATCTGCACGCCACCAAGAACTCAAAAAGCCTCAGAAACAGAGAATGCTCCCAATACTGAGGCCGTGTTGGTACAAAAGTGCGCGGCCCAGACGGAAAGTGCTTCCCCACAAAAAAAACATATTCTGTTCGATCAATTATTCGGCGAGTCAGCTATCCTTGAGAAAATTGTTGATAATTACAGCACCGTACCCAAAGAACAGCTTGGCTATAATGGTCATTTAAGATTAATGGCTAATTATGTTGAGACGATGGCAGAGAATGCGTTTCGTGAAGTGTACACAGAGCTCATGGAAGGACTTAGTCCAGAGCTCAAAGAACGTTGGACGGCGTTCAAGGAGAAACTGCAGAACGTCAATAAGCTTTATGCCAAAGCAGTTGAACCGTTGAATACGACGGCGTCGTGCTCTGAGGGAGATGATCCAGCTGAACTTCGGGATATGGGAGTACCAACGCCAGATGCCATCACATCTGCACAACAATCTTTCAACGACTATCAGTTGAACCAGGTGAGAGCCTTCTTAATACGTGGTATTCTACGCTTTTCGGTAGGTAATAAACGTTTTATAATCGCCGTCCACCCCAACATCGATAAAGGATTCGATAAGTTTGAAGAAAGTATATTGAGAAATTCTACCAAACGATGAATATAGCGGAGTGAGTTGACTAAAAAAATAAAATTATTATAATTCAAGTTTAACTTAAGCAAAGGCGTTAGGTCAATACACATCAATTTCAATTCGTTAAAGGTTCGATTGCGCAAATATGACCATCCGTAGCTTAAACAGGACCTTCTAGCTCTGAATAATGTTGATCTATCGATTAAACAATTTTCATTTTGTGGTCGGTGATGGACGTCAGCAAAGGGTGATGGAACAACCTGTAAATGTCTGAAATTGTTTTTATCTCTAGGGGTATATGTGCTGACTTATAAACCCTGTAAACCAATCTGTTGAACTAATCTGCTTACAGAGTATTTCAAGAGTATTTTTCAAGAAATTGTTTCTTGTCAATTGTCGTTAACAATTGACGCAAATGTCATTTTATGGAGCAATAGATACAATTGAAGCATTACTTATGTAACATTGATGCATTATTTACATTGCTTTGTGTTCTTTTGACCTATTTAAAAACGCTATGAGCATGTTAAACTTACATGGAGTGTGAGTTACTAGTAGGAGTCGGGCTGGCAGGCGCCAGCTTTACAGTTGGCTGTCTAGTCACCTAGGCCACTGCCACGATAAAATGATGTAATAATTAGCTGCAAAGAAGTGCTGTCGACACGTCATAATACACGTTGTCTATGTATTCTTGCGCATGTACGACTGTGACGTTTTATCCTTACTAAGGCCATTATTGTACTAAAGAAGAACGTAGACTTTAGAAAGTTCTTTGGGTTTACGTTGGAAATTTATACGCTCGGAATGGATTGTTAACCAATTCGCAGCCTTGCGGAAAATACGATTACTCTGCTCACGTGGGAACTACATCCCAATTACTATTTTTGTCTTCCGTTGCTATATATATTCAATGAAGTTTTTCACTTTGTGTGTCCGGGCCGTGTTACATTTTACAGGTGACAGTAAACTTTTTCGATCAGTTTGGATTCCAGGACGATGAGTTTACGGACGTAGACATTCCGGGTATGGGCAAGGTGGCATCACCGCCCATCGATGATCACTCTTCCGACGAGGAGGACAATGAAGGCTTGGCAGGTTCCACAGGCAGTACTGCAGGTGGAGTCGGCTCGAACTTTGACCCTTGGAACAAGATGGATGAGGGTTTTAATCCGTGGAACTTGGCAGGGACATCCGGAGGTGATGATGCAGCTGCAGCATCTGCAAGCCAATTAGACACTGATGACTGGGCGGATTTCGGCTCTCTCAAGGCCGAACTCAACGTGATCGCAACGCAACAAGGAGGCGCTCATGATAATAGCATATGGGCTAATTTTGATTCATTCCAGCATCAACAGCAGCAGCAACAAACGGTACAGCAACATTTGGTCGCATCTAACAGCGATACGACTAGCAGCAATGTGGAGAATCAACGGGGTCAGCAACAACAAGCAACAAAAAAAGGGAGAGCAGCGGCTACGTCCGGTGAAACGCGAACGGTCAGTGAAGGAGAAGATGGAGAAAGTAGATCGGCAAAGACGACGCAGGCGATAGAGGAAAGTGTAACGGTGACAGATCCAGGTGGTCCAGAAAGTGATGATGAGTACTGATGGGGCAAGGTAATCGCGCACAAAATGGCGGTTAAACGTGCTTTCCACACAAGATGATAAAACTGATGCGTACATTCTTGTGGTCCGCAAGAATAAGACTGAAGAATTATAAAGACAAAATAGAAGGCTAATATGAAGGCAAGCGAGTAGCAAAACCGATACAGATCCATTTAAGTAACGAATAAGAAGTGTCTCCTGCAGAAGGTGGAGAAAATTATGGGAGAAAAAGTGGTGCTGGACGCACTCCTCTGTTCTTTCTCTTGACATCTAGTGTATCATGCTGAGGAGGTTGTACGTTAGATGAAAGTGGATGTGAATGCCACCAAGGCATGAGAATTAAGTCACAAAGGAGACGTTTTTGCTGGCCTGATATGCTGCATTATGAATCACCCAAGGAAAAAATTAGTTATTAGGAAGGGTTTAAGCGGGAATCGATAGTAGACGATGATATATAGGTAGAAAAATCCGGAATGAATATAAATATTTCGGCAGATGCGTCACTGTAGATGGTTCTGTACACTGAAGTTGCTTCTGGCTTACAGCTGCTAGACTTATTGACAAATACTAAATAACCTTAATAAAACAATGAGTACGAATAGCCATTGAGGAGGCTAATGACAATTCTGATGCGGGAAATAAATTTAAGGTAGTGAAATTCGACTGTGCGTGATCTCACGGTTACTAGTCTAGTGAGGTCACTGCTAAGCGATAGAGGGCATGTGTGATATGCGACATGTGCAATTCAATACTTATCTCTAATCAGAAAAATCTCGTAAACAAGTCTTTGTCTAAATGTATGTGGACGGTAAATAAAGTAGACATTAAAATGGAAACGAAAGGAACTAACGAGACCAATGGGAAACTGCTTAGAACCTAGAGGTGAAGAAAAGCACATATGTAGGTTTTCAAGAAATGCGAAGTGCTATACATATAGATTATAGTTTTAATAGGAATTTTATTACTACCTTTATTATTGTCATCATTATTATTGGACTATTTCTACTCGTATTGTTATTAACATTAGTATTAACAGGGATATGTAGAAATACATAAAAACAAGCTAAGGGGGTGTGCGTGTGTGAGAAACATATGTCGCGTACTTCTACCATAGTACACTTAGTATTGGAAGGAAAATTTACACAGTGTGTTTCAGTGCAACTAGCATACAAATTATAATATGTACGATGAAAGTGGCAAGCGAAGGGAGATACAGGAGAGTAGGACGGGGTTTGGTTAAAGTAGTTTAAGGTGTTAGAGCCGAACGAAGTAAGGCGAATGGTAAAGCTAGAAATAATTTATGGGAAAGCCTCCCCTGAAAGCGAAAAAAACGTAACATTCAACAACAACGGCAATCTTTCTTCATTGAAACAGTGATGTACTGTGTTACTCTAAAAAGCCGAAGATAACAATATAGTGAACATGTGACGTCGTTAGCATACGAATTAATGGTAAGAAACAATGTTATGTACAATAATTAAGATTAATTAAGCGAATATTATTATAAAATTACCATTACCATGGTTAATATTAGTTGAATGGAAGAATGGTAGGCACACGGAGAGAAAGAAAGAATTACGAATAAATATTGAACCTGCGTAGATGAATGACAATTTAGAATGTGAAAAACAACGGAATAAAGTGAACATCAATTGTTGTTTTAGCGTAATTCTAATTTTTTGTGACCTGGCATATATATATATATATATGTTTCGGCCATTTGTTGGTGATCACCTGGCGGCCTGATTATATTCTCAAATCCTATAATTACAGACAGTTTACATGCGTTAAAATACTAAATTCATTTCGAACGATTTGACCATATTTGAATTGCGTGCTGACCATGACAGCCATAAGCATTTTGTTTCATGGGCACTCCAATTGAATATCAATTCAGATATATAAACCCAAACAGCATTTGATCTCTGTACTCACTCTGTCCAGGTTTTACCTATTTGTCATAGTACATGAATAATAACAATATGAACTGGTAATGACTTCAACCCATTTTCTATTAGAGAAATTCAACGTCAACTAAAAATGGCTCTTCGCCAAAAGGCATTGCAAGGCCTCTGTTTAATCCACACGGTTTAGAGCGAAACAAGAAGCAAAATAACGTTAATAAAAAATTATGCAAAATTTTTTCCTAAAAGCAGTCACATTTTAAGGACACCCGTGTTGTCATTACAATGAGAATCTGAAGTTATTTAAACTGGTTTTAAGGAAATCCGCTTGAGGCCTGCTTTTTTATGAGTAGAATTTAACTACGGCAGCGAAAGAAGCTTAACTATTCTTGTGAAAATAGAATCCTATGAGTAAACTACGAGAAGCCGATTACATTAAATATGCTCCACAGAATGCGACCAATCAAATTAAACTCATAAATGAAAAAAAGAAGTACGAAGCTTATGGAATTGTTAATATAATTGTTTGTCCCATTTATCGAAATCTTACAAGATGTCAAGTATAAAACTAAAATGCTGTACAAGATCCAACAAAATAAAGAATTGATTTACCGTGAGTTCCCAATAAAGAGTTCCATAGAAAGTTAATAATAAATAACTTTTATGATAAGGCAAGTTGGCTCTTTCTTACAAAGGTTATAGCGGTGCAAAGCTTTTCATTGTGCTATTAGACCAAACAGGTCAGTAACTTTGCAACAAAATTTAAGTGACTTCAATACACAGATGAGTAGAATTAACATTTGTCCTTCATATCATAAATGCGCGAGTTTTCCGCTTACCAATAGTTCCAAAACCCCTTTCAATTAAAAAAGGTAACTTTCAGCTGGTCAATCTTGTGCCATACTAATTGCAACAAATGGTTTCCAAATATGTATCTTTAATGTCGTGACGATCCCTTGGTTCCTACGCTCAGACACGACTTTCCATATAGATAAGCCGAAATGCATGTTCTTCTGAAAAAGCCAAGTTGATTTGATAGAAATATCCGTTGATGCTAAATGCGTAATGAGTGGAACCTAGCCTTGCTTTACTTCGCCACCTTGACTAACCCTAAGAGTAAGTTTGAAATCAGCGTGTGACCATCAGCATCAGTTTTATAGTCATCAACTTGGCAAAGCTCGCTGACGTTGAAACGATTACTGCTGTTCGTCTTCCAAAAAGGTCTGCACTTTCTAACCGATCCATATGTAATAGCCTAATATAGTTTTCAATGGCAAAACTATTCGTAATAATAGAAACTGCCGCCAAACATCATGTTTCCAGGGTAGATGAGCTCTAAATGAGAGAAGAGATGTCAGATGACTCGAAATATTGCTTCTAGAGATTAAATTCTACAAAAATAGAATCTCATAAGCAAAATCGAAGATAAACATGGAAACTGTATATGTAATAAAACCAGCTCAATATATCTACAAATAATTTTATTTCTCAACAGTATAATATCAAAGGTGAAGTTAATATGAGAGACAAAAGTCACATTGCACGTTTATAAGATATTCTGTATTAGAATTAATTAAATTGATTTCGTCAGTATAGGCAGTCGCTAGCTAATAAATAGGTAGATCGAATCCCACGTAGGGATTATTCGCCGACTAAGCAGTTATATGATGGAATAAGTGTTTACCAATGTGAAATTACACAAACCACGCATGCTTTTATTAATTTGTTATAGATTATGCAGCTTATAAAATCGAGACGAGGATTAAACTACATTCAAGTAGAATTTGCACTCGCCCCCAAAGATGAACAATGCCAGATAGAAATGTTTTTCTAGCAATCACTCTGAACGAAGACACGACAACTACATGACTGTCATTTTGCTAGGCCTGATTGATCTCATGTTTGCATTAAATATCTAGATTACAATATATAGAAATATATTTCCCCATCAAGCTGGCTGTCGACCGATCAGCAAATATTCCCTCTTCAGTGTATCGAAATTTATCAAAATTAATATTAGCAACTAATAGCATGACACCTTCTTGAAAGAAGAATGAAATAAATTACAAAAGTTTATTTGACTCTCTCAATTCTGCACACATACATCGGACCGTAGTTGTTGGGTAATGATGGCATAACAAGCTGCCCGTAGCGGCACTTGTTATAGAATTGGTACAGCTTCTGATCTGCGAATGGCTTAAAGGTTTCCGTAAGATCTGTAACGACAAACTTCATTCGTTTGAAGCTCTGGAGGGTCATATGAACTACGGAGTCATTCTGAACGGGGGACAATGAACAAGTGCTGTAAACAGTTACGCCACCCACCCGCAGGCGGCAAAGAGCATGTCTGAAAGGTGATATTTCAGAAATCAGCCCGCGTTATTTTGTGTTCTGCATTTCCACTCAGCACTTATTTATCTATTTTTCATAGCGGCTATAACATGCTATTAATAAATATAAACAGATTATACAGCAGAATGAACGCTATGCAATATGACTCATAAGTGGTAGTGCTGGCAAACTTAGGTAATATGGTTAACTCTAACAAAAACGACATTTTGAAAAACACGAGCTCTCGACGACACTTTTCGAATATACATACATAGAACGTGCCCCTGCACTAGGCGCATTTGCAACACAAAATACTACCTAAGCTCAAAAGCACGTCTTTATTGATCTCCACTTGGTTTCGCTTGAAAATACCGCGTTTAAAACTGAAAATAGACAGGATAGACAATATCAATAGTAAAAAGTATATTATATATTCATTCCAAATAGATTCAGGACCCCGAAACTGCACTACGGGGTTTTGAATCATTGACATGGTTTTGATGCATTGACACGCTACGACGACCTAACTGGTTAAAAGACGCAAATACTTTTAAGTCCTTGGATAAATTTAATGCTTATAAAGAACAATCAAACTTACGTAAGAATAGCTTTTTGCTTTTCTGGAATCGCCAGTCGTTCTGAATTCCGAATCGGATGATATAAATTATTTTCTTCTTCCCCCAAAGAATGCCGATCGTTTGAGCATGGAACATCAACTAAAATCTAAATTCGCAAAATAGATATGTTATGCTGGTGATTGTATACAAAAGCATTAGTTGGAATATTAAAAAGCGTAAAAAGCCCACGTATTGCACATATCTACCTAAATATGCGACGCCTACTGGCGTTCACGCTTTGGTTGGTCCTCTGACAGCCAAAAAATTAAATATACACTACATAATGTTCCTAACGACGTAGTTTAATAAAAAAAATTGCGCTGTTGAGCTGGGGTCCAGCCACTATTGTGTGAAAACAAGTATTTCCAAAATTTCTCAAAAAATATGAATTGAATCTATGCTATTATCATTATTATCTTTTCGACCATAAAACAATAGCATAGACCAGACTCTAAATGGAAACTAAAATTCAGATATAAATCATGCGAACCTATTGAATCAAGACTATGTCAAGATATGTCTTATATATTACTTTTTGTACGTATGTGCACCTGAATACTGATTCATTTATTTGAAAATAATTTTTAAAAATAAAATCCTTGGTACCATTAAACATCTATGCTAAATTATCCTCTGGACCCATAAGCAGATAAAAATGGTGCATTTCAGAAACCATTAAGAAGCTAAAAGGGTGTCGTGCACAACCTGCTGTCAAAAATATCGGATTTCACATACCAGCTCTCGTTCATATTGACCCCAGACTCGTACAATGAAACCCAAACTCAACATAAACTATAACTGGCAACATAAACTATAACGTGAATATACAAACACGAGGTTTCACTTGAACATCGCCACGCCATCAGAAATTTGGTTGTCCTATGTTTGGCCTTATTTACACTCTTCTGTTTCCTTTTACCTTGTCATAGGTTAAGTCATCAGAAATAAGGGTCATGTCTTTCTGCTTAATTATAATATTTTTCCGTGACTCGCGTGGTACGTAGTTTTTTATTATCCCTTTTAGTCGTTGAACTCGACTCGGAGATATATCCGAACAGAAATGAGTACCTGCAAAATGCGATAATATAGTTGTGATTATAATTGACAAAATTAATATACATTCAATCGGATTCATAGTAACCAAAATTTCTGAAAACGAAAACGTTATATTAACTGTTTATCTATTGAATTGTGTTTTTTCGAAAAGGTTTGAAATAAAATCATCAATCAAAGTTTAACAAAGCGTTATGTTTATTTATAGTTCCTCTGTTTATCAATTCTAAAATACTCTCTCGCCGAAAGACCCATTGTATGACATTTAAAAGGAAAGGGAAAGAAGGACGAATCCACCACCTCTACCCAGCTAATTGACATGATAACATGTTTAAAAATGTCACATTTGGTTGTGTATCCTTCGAGCGAAAATTTGATCGTGTATGCAAAGCATCTATTCTTTTAGGCATCTGGTAGAGTATTGCACAACCGTCTGTTCGCCAAATTGCACCCTCTCGGGGTACGTCGCCATATCATGGCAAAAAGTCTAGTAATAGAACAGCTATTTAATAATATTTTCGGAAATGACTGCCCATCAGGAGTTTCTTGAAGACCTTGCGTGAGTAAGCTTTTTCTTGCATAGTGATTCTTGATTTTAAAAAGATTATACCTACGGGTGCGACCTATGCACGTTATGGCGATGATCTGACATTGAACACAACTGCAGAGCGTAATTCAATGAGGTGTCAATTGGTGTAAAGATAACAAGGGGGCAGTTTTTCTTCCATAGGATCTCACTATATGCCCTAAAGTCGATGCATGGTATATTTATGGCTCCTCAATTATTGAGTGCGAAAAAGAGATTAGGATCACCACTGACTTAAACATCGAGAAATACCGTAGATGTGGTATAGCCAGTGATTGCTGTCCGTACCATAATTTTCTATTGTTCTATAACCCAAGACCCTAATTTTCTCTCGTATTTTATAAAAATTTCGTTTTAAATATCTATCCGGACATTTTATCTGAAAAACATATTGACGCTTCCGACAGGTGTGCAGCAAAGATTCGTTCATCGAATTAGCTTCATGGGCGACGTCCCCAGAGGCACGATCCTGACTCCAACTGATTGAAGTACTGCGTGATGTTGCTGACCTAAGAATGTATGGCAAATTGCGTAAAACCTAGTCGATCGGTTGTTCCAGATTTAAATTAACAATCTTCATGGTGGGTCATTTCATTCAAATCATTATTATTCTGATTTAGAAGACCTTTTACTTATTTTGATATGATCGACAATTCTCAGGATTATAATTAAATAAAAGCATGCAGCTTAAACGCAATGTCGTAGTATTTGCATGCTTTTGCGATAGATATTGATGGACAACTAGGAAGCGATTGATCCAAAACACCCTTGTTTCACTAAGCATTTCGCCAAATTTATTGTGGCATAAAATGTATTGTTTTTCACAATCTATTTGAATCCGACTGAAACAGGGATTTACTTACGCGCTCTCTGCATGAATGCTACTGCTAGAGTTTTTCCGCCTGGTGCAGCGCAAAAGTCAGCAAAATCGTCTCCAGGTTTTATATCTAGGGCCATCACAGGCAATAGTGAAGCCGCGTCCATCAAGTAATACTCTGAAATGAAAATTGATGATGTTTTTATGTATTTTTGTGTCAAATATCTATCCACTAATAGCAATATAGAAAGTACAAATGTCTACATTTTTTATTACAATAAACAGGTATCTATGTTTAAACGACTTATAATTACACTTTTGTAGAATAGGCTAATAAATGTAATCCAGTAACGCAATGTTCTATTTCTTGTACAACAGTAGGCAAGCTAATTATGGTCATGCCTGCTAGGTCATGCTAGATCATACCTGAAATAGTCTTGTATTTTCCGATAAATTAACCAAATAAACAAACCAATATGACAACCCTTCTTTTGTAATGACAACGGTAATAACAGCTGTAATAATAATATTCATCTCATCGCGCATCGAGCTACATGCATATGAATAACTGCGTGCAAATAGAAAAATAAATAAAAACTGTGAAATATCGCGAACCACCTCAGTATTTGACTTCTAAATTGGTGTCAAACATTGTGCGCTGGTTACACAATAAGCCTAGCGTTATTGCGTCACCGGCCTAGCTTGCTTAACAAGCAGGCTAAGCGGGCCCCTGGATCGTCTGTTAGTTTAACTAAACGCTAAACAATTTTTCCGTACTCAGCTATGAAAATTACGCCTGAAAAATCACAAGTTCTTGAATTGCTCATACTTGAACTTAGTATAACACTAACAAAATTAATTACTTGTCCTAAAACGGATAATGGCCTATATAAACTGTACATATTAACAACAGCGGAAATTTCGTTCCATTTTTCGATGCAATGCATAACAAGCCAAGTTCATTATCGTGCTTTAAGTTATGCTTTAACTACAATAAAACAGTATTTAATCATATAGAAATTAAATAGGAAATTTTGAAAACTTTGCATACACAAAAAAATCTCGTTATAGGAGTATTACCAACTCATTCACTTAGCGAGTTTCTCCAGTATGTTGCTAAGAGTTACAGTACACGCTAAAATTTAGCCATGGATATATATTGGTGTATGTACATTTACAAATCCCCAATATGACTGTTACTCCCAGTGCATACATCTGTCGATCTAGCATTGCCAGAAATTCATGGTTATCAGATACTGATTTTTCAACATCTCGTTTACTTTGAACGCGGGCTATAATTATAGAGTTAACAAAAGGTTGCATCTGTTGTATACGTCAGTCTAGAGTTACGACAATGTAACTCGCTGCACGTCTGTTGCGTAGTTACAGTTTCCAATTAGGTCTAATCTCTTTCCACGCTAGAAGGCAAAATATATTAAAAAACAAAAAAAACGAACCAAAAAGACCGCTGATCGGCTTCCTCGGTACCGGAAAATCTTTAATGACGCCGGTAGGAAAAGTATAGATGAGGAGAGGTAGTAAGGGAAGTGGTTGGTAAGTTTTCAAAGCTATTTCACTGCCTTTCTCGGGCTTCAAAAAGTTGAAGTACTTCTCGTCATTGACTACCGCCTCCTGCAAGAGCAAACCAGATCACAACCAATAATCACACGCACCATTTGATTCAAAATCTTACATGAGCTGATTCTGAGGTTGTAATGTGGGATCACGAGCTTCATGCCTAAATTACATATGAGAAATATGTTATAATAAGTGTACGTTTGTCACATTGTTATAATGAATGTGCAATGAAGCTAGGCGGAAGATTTTTCCAGTCATTGCGATAGACTAGCTCTATAAATTGCCGTCAGAAGGGTGTAATGTCAGCGGGCGCGGTTTTTGTATTGGTTTCCTGTGCATTTAAGTTACTAAACACAGCGACCGTATTGCTGTATTCTATCATACTTTATTAAAAATGTTTGCATTATCATAATTAGATATTATTCAGATTATAATGGCAATAGAGACCAAGGGATATAGAGTATATGATATTTTTTATTTCGTTCAGACACACGAGTGAACCGCTGACCTCTTAAATGTCAAGGGATATCTTATTGGATTGAAGACAAACCAGGCGTACTTATAAGATGAATCTTATAGAACCACACGAGTCTTAGTGTTGATTATAGTGTTGGGCAGCAATAAAAGGAAACCTTCAAACCAATAAAAATGGCCTATACCGCATTATGTAATCTGTTTGACGTCTTACGGCAATTTTTGCAGGCATTAGTGGCCCACAAAATATATTTCTAACAGTATGTCGTTCTGCTCAAAGTATATTTAGTGAGAAAACTAGGCGACAAGATCAGGAGATGTAACACATATGAACGAAGTTTCGTTAGAATCTGCCTTACCTGATAGATCATTTCAGTGGCAGGAACAAAGCTCGACAACGGCTCTGTCTTACCTTTCTGTAAAACCACAGTTCACAAAATTGTCCGTTAATCAGGAATAACACTAGAGCAAATCTACCATTTCCTTTTATTGAGTTAGGCGTCAGTGTAAAATAAGTACCCGATTCGAGGTTACTTGAAAATTTGCTTCGCTGAGGCAATAATATATGGGCTGAAGTTAAGTCACTGAGTCGTTGCTGAGCTATATTTTCATTTTTATCAATGTCACTTGGATGAATAAACTCATGCAGATTTAAAGAAAGAAATGATTAACTTCTCATGGGCCCAAAGAGTAATCTGTATCAGTGATCGGCATCACTTACTGCACATTTGCTTATAATAAGTTTTTTAATTAATAGCATGTGTGGGACTTCTATCTATATTGACGTATCTCCAAACCTCAATAAGTCTGTAAGAATCTTCGAAAACTGCAAGGTTTTTTTTTTTTTGTAGAATATCAGGCATGGGCGGCGGTAGTTCGGTCATTTGCACCGTAGGCAACGTCTTCGAAGCTTCAATACCGGAATGTTGACTGAAAGAACGATTTGGGAGACAATTGCAATTAAATTATTAACCTTGAACAGTACTGACCGTGTGAGTAGCATTTGCAACATCCTTGAAAACGAGAAAAAAGCCAGAATGACAGTACCGCCACCTACAGTCTGTCAAAAGTATTAATTTTTTGCATTACCACTATAGTAGTCGATATAGCTAGAAAGGGTCTTCTTATATCGATACAAAACATAATAAACCTTCAGACTCATATTGAATTAATAAATCATCATCATTGCCATCATTAGAATCATCACTATCGGCATCACCATATGTAAGCGAAGAGAGAATTTCCAAAGTTACAAATCGGCAATTCAGTAATGTTATACGAGCTAATCATAATTGAGACAAGGCACTTCTTTAGATGCCATGTTTTGCAATCGGTTAATAAGCAGAACCAGAAAATTCATGTTGAGTTTTATAACGTACCCGATTACCTCGCGGCATCCGAGGCTGCGCATTTTCTCGATGAGATCTTCCGTCATAGAAAAAGGATTTACTACGGCACAATATTTTTTTTTACTTAACAGTGCTATTCGTACTTGTCTCCAAGCATCCAGACCAAACGCTTTTCCATAGAAAGAATCAAAATATTCCATAGCGTATGTCGAAGGTTGTTTCTTAGGCGCAAGTCTCGACTGAAAAACATGCCCACAGATTTTGTTATTCGAAAACCTCTATATTCCACTATTTCTTGTGTGATGCTTCCTCAGACGTATTGGTCTATTTTTTATTTTCAGAAACATTCACTAATTGCCGTATTAAATGACACTATCACACCTTGACCAATATTTAAATCCCATATGCCTGAATGGTAGAGAAAAATTTTATTATTACACTGTAAATTTGATCCTTGTTTTCTAATGCAACCAATTGTCCTTTTGACAACATCGTCGCCAACAACAATTTTCATAAAATAAGCAGAAGTGATCCAGTGATTTGCTCAATACAAGTACTTCAGACCTCCTTGATTTAGTATGTTAAGTCGTCAGTTGTCACAATATAAAGGGGTGCATATTTACATAAAGCACATATCAGTACTATAGTGTATAGAGAAAGTGCATAATCGACACGGAAAGTTTTTATCTTTTGCTAAGCGGAATTTTCCTACCAAAAATGTAAATGTTGTATAACACCTTTAGGTGTCACATATCAAAAGATATTATTTTATGAGATAAAGCTTTGATGAATATTTAAAGTGGAAGTGGTACTCACTTTACGCACCACACATAACCGTAGGCATGCCCTCACTGCACCCGTTCGCCCGAACCTAGCACTTAATATTACTGACATTGTATACGAACTGTGCTTGTATAAATAATAATATATATTAAATATCGATAGAGCCTTTTTGTAAGCACAAGCACTAACACATGCCTGGAGAATCGGTTAAAGAGTTTCGCGCATTCGGCATGCGAACACAACAATGCTTTTGTTTGTTTGATGCGGCTGGCCTCCATAAGAGCAGCTACACAGCTCAATGCATGCAAACAACGACACTCTTACACAGAAAGCTCACAAAAAGAACAACAATGATCACTGAAATCAAGATGAAACCAGTAGCAAAACGTTTTCGTGTAGGACATATATTTCGCGATAATCATAATCTCACTCAAAGGAGAGGCTATTCAACGTTAACTTTTAGATTTCTTATAAACAGTAGTCAGTGTATTTGTGCATGTGCTGCGTAAGATTCTGCTTTGGACAGGGAATTAGCAAGGCAGGGTCGCTCCGAAGGGCTCTCTGGTATTTGAAGTGAAGCTTCAGCGATTCTCGCTGTTTATTCATCACTGGTAAGTGCACTTGTGAGCGTACGCCTTTGATCGACAGGTGACGTCCGTTATAGAAACCTGACTTCACTCAATGGGAACTTTGTCTTTCTTGTGCTACGCTATATTAAAAAAAAAATATCGCTATTTTCTTAACTACTTACACTGTTTATTTGTATTACTGCCGTAAACTTGTTGTCGCAGCTAGACAAACATATCATTGATCAGAGTGTGCGTTAGAGCGTATGACCTTTAACAGACGTTTAATGTTTATTCGAACAATTCGACAGTTATCAACCAGCAAGTCAGGACAGTGTCGCCGGTACGGCTAAATCATTCATCTCCGGAGATCTTGTACAACTACGGTACGGTGATTACTGAAACCGCTTAGGAAGACGGTTCAGAGAACATTTTCGTCTAATAGGTCAGTAATATGGATGCAATACCGGAAGTGGAAATTGACGATGGCCGTTTCAAATATGTTCTAATTCGGGTGCACGACAAACAAACAAATGCTTCAAAACTAATCGTTCGGGGCTCTGCGTCATGCTCGTACCATATCGACATCTATGAACTAGCCCAGAAGAAAATCGAAGACGACGATTTTGAGTTGGAGGTTCTTGGAGGGGGACGAATCCTCCACAACGCCACCGAGCAGCGCATCGAAGTATTCGGTTACTCCGTCGACCTAGGCCAGGCTAAACATGCTGATACATGCGCGATCCTTGCGAAATATTTCCCTCAATATCCCGAGGGAAATATTACGTGGACCAATGAAGGCTACTAAGTTGATAAATCACCACTAGCTCGAATGAACTGACTCACGCTGTAGTGAAACGCAATATTAATGACCATGTACTTATCTGTAATTGACACCTTCCGTTCCTAACTATTTTCAGTGTCACAGACAATACTGTAAATGAAACACTTGAAGAAGCTGCTTTGGCCCAATAGTTGTTTTCTATAAAAGGCTTTCCTTGGATCTGATATGTGTAGATTAAAGTTTTGTTCTGGAGTTTTGAGAAACTGAGGGATAGATGGCAATGGCCCACTTGTTGATCCTGAGTCGTTCGAAAAGGGAACGAAGGATACTAAAGACAAGTGCGAACAAATAACAAGTACACACCACCGTCGTTGATTTCGAGTGTTGCTGAATTTGTGATGCTTTGTGAACAAAAGATTCATTTAATAAAGACATATAATACTATATTACAAATGGCTTCTGTAACAGTGTATTATTCCTTAAAGTTAACAATCGGTGGATCTTTGTCTTAACTGTCAATTAAAGTAAGGGAAAACAAGTTTGGGAGCACTGCTCTCTGATCTTCTGAGCATTTGAGACTCTAAAGAGAAGTTTCGTAAGTACTATTTCGTTGGTTGTATGGTTCTACGACTGAGAAATTCCAGTAGGCATCTAGACGTACTGCAAGCTTCGTTCGTACACGGCGTTTAAGTTCCTATGGCAAATGAGTTGGTCTTCGTTGAGTATTCTAAGCTGCTCATGGTGACATGACTAGCACAAAACTAGTATTGTCATTCAATAAACACTTAAAATTATTAGTAGTGAATACAACAAGTGAATATGAATGTTAGGTGCAGTGTATTATAAATCGCTGTTCCCGGCAAAAGTTCGCCAATTTTTACAACGTAGTATCAGCTATACTGTTCGGCCTGCTTCTGTTAGATCAATCTATCGCATATAATTACCGTGATTAGCATACTCCAATTTTTTAATTACCGAATTATTTTTTAATGAACATTTCAGTTTAATTATAGCTAGATGAATATTTTTAACATTCAATATCGTTATGGCTTGTCCGATGATAAAGCCCTCTATTGGCTCTGTGGTAGGCTTTAATTCAAGCGCTTCGTTCATACGTTTCTCCCACGTGTTGTCTATGAAAGTGTGCTTGATATTTACGCAAATCCAACAAAAATCTTTTCCAACCTTTACGATACAGGTATCATTTTTTTAGAGCGCAATTGCTCCACAAGCGGAAATGCAACGTCTTGGAATACATTAAGTGCTATGTACATTAAACCTTACCTACTATAACACATGAGAAATAAAAATAATGCATAATGATAATATTAATAATGATATAATAATGCTGACATTTCAGAATGTGTGAAGTGGAGTAAAAATATACCGCTTTCTACTCGTACGTGCACAAATGCAATGAAAGATTCTCAACGTATAAGTCTCTCGTGAGCCCAGGATAACAGCAGTATTAAATTATTTCATTGTAATTAAGTCACACATGACTGGCCACCGTACAGACGTGTGACAGTGCGTTCCAAAACTCGGTGAGAGACGAATTTTTTTTAAGGTAAATAGAAGTTGCTACTTAGAAGTTCCTAACAGGTGTTAGGAACCAGAGCTACAAAGAAAACACGTTTTTAAAGTTCTACAAAATAGACGTCTGACCGATCTTTCTATGTTTTCTAAAAAGTATGTGTATAACTCTAGACCTAGAAACGAAAGACTTGAAAATATTGGGGGAAACACGTCTCGTCATGATCAAGTAAATTCATGAGCCGATATTCGATGCTAAACAAACTAGAACACCACTAACAAAAAAGTTAAATTTTCAATCGACTTCTACTGTCATTTCAAAATATTAGTGCTACAATGATAGGCATACCACTTAAATACTTTAGTAGTAAAACACTAGCGTGTTTTTGAGGCATTATCAGGTAGTTGTAAACAACGCGTCTTTTAAAATGTTCTGTAAGTTGAATCTGGCTATTTCTCAAACGTGGTATTAAAATGTTTTCTTTTGTGTGAACCCTACTATAAAAAATATGTGTATGATATGAGCTTAAATTCATCCTACAAATGAAACGATAGTCAGCCTAGAGATTTCTTAAGGACGTAAAACAACTGTTGTTTGTGCATAATAAACCTAAATTGTGCTTGTTTTTTGGCAACTGGCCAACCACCACCGCTTTACAACTGATGTGGGTTCAGTCAAGAGCGTAATTATTTCACTCAGTGGTTGAAGCTGATCCTTGAGATCACCTGCCTTTTTATCTGTCTTTATTCATGGCCCTGAAAAGGAAGAGGAAAAGCGCATCAATTATTATCTAGAACGAAGTGTACCACTAAAATAACAAAAAAAAACTATTTTCTTCCCTACAGGCCGGAGCCCTTAAATTTAAGTGTCGTTCTGTTCGTTTCTTCGTTTTTCACAGGTGGCTGAATTCATAACGAATCCTCCACGATTTTACGAGGTCAAGCCAGTAGGCCCTTTCTACTTAGTTTCTGTCAAAGGTTTGGCACTATTTTACGCACCGGCACTATTTTTTGTAATCATTGGTAGGCATTGTTAGCCATTATGGAATTGTAGTGATATGATGAAGTTTGCGATAAACATCCAGGCCGAAACACAGTAAATGACTTTGTTTTCTAATGAGCATAATACGTTTTTAATACAATAACCACATTTGTTTTTGTAATTTTTTTTTATTAATTTAAAGTTGTTAAATTTAAAGTTGTTAAGTTAAAGTTGTTAAAAAAGTTGCCGGCGACCGTAAACAGATTTCTAGAATAATTACAATACTAGTTATCATAGCCGCTTCATCTGCGTAACATCTGCGAAAACGTAAAGTGCACAGAGGTATTGTGCACTATTCAAATTTGTATCTTTTAAACTTTTCGAATGGAATTGACAAAATCCTGTTACTCTTTCTACACTATCACCAAATAGCAAAGGAATACACGGAACGTCTTTATTTAAATGCGTTGCGAAACTCGACTGAAGATACTCAATGCCGGAAAGTTATGTTCCTCTTAAATTCTTCGTTCTTTTTAAATTAGCTTCATTTTACATAGTAATATAATTAGTTGACGCAGATCTCTAGCATTTTTTTTAACATTCAGTTATGTGCACATTATCCTCTATAACCATTAGCTACTCACACACTTGTGAATATTCACATCGTCCGTTAGAGTCCACAAAGCGGTTTGGTGAGCACTCAAAAAATATTTAGTGCCTGTCACAACGCCATGGCTGCGAACTTTGAAGCTGCAGGTTGGACATATCGAAGGATGCAATCTTTGTGTGAGAGGATTCAGTGATGAGTGGTTAGATAATGTCGTAAAAGTAGGCAATAATATTCTAAAAGAAAAGCAACCCTTCTATATGTAAACGTGTAGGTGCTTCTGTACTGAATCTTCATGGATGTACTCGCTGTGTATGTTTGAATAATCTACGGCCATTGAGAGTGCAATTCAAAATATAGTTTAACCTAATAGGGAGCAGGCAGGCATCGTCCCTTAGCTTGCTGCTTTCGGTCGTGGAATGGACAGATAATAGAGTTGGCTGTATAGCTGGCGTTTGCTAGCCGTTTGTTTGCTGTTGCCGCATCTTCCTAAAATGTTTTCTGTCATTAGGTTGCTCGGGAGTACTGCAAGACGGGGAGAGTTTTAAAGAATATTCTACATGAAAAATAATAATATAATGTTATTGTAAATACCGTTCCACAGATCTCTCCGTGTTGCATCTCAACAATAATTGTATCAGCTTCTAAAGTATACGTGGGCTTTATGTGTAAATTCCAAGCCAATAACAGCTCTATGATCGCAGGCATACAGGTAGGGCTGAACCTTGTGTAGTTATTGTACAGCAATTGCTTGAACTTTAGATCAAGCCATATGAAACCGTTACAAAAAAAAAGCATTCCGTGGATTGTCATACAACATTTATAGAAATCCTCACGGCCTTTCACTTTTACGACTACGTTTAGACCGTCAGAGTCACCGAATACGAGACTATATCGATCAAAATGCACTTGCAGGTTTACACATTTTTTGTGCGTATATATATCATAGAAATTTAAAATTATAGCTCGTTATATCGAAATAGTATCTCCTCTGCTCCACTCCCGGAAGTCTGTTTACATCGTTTACAACAAGCGCCCACGATAATCCTCATTACAATCATTCAAAGTTGCATCTAGGCCGGGAGTTGAGTCGAGACAAAGATTTTTAATTTTTTGGGCCCCTCGCCAGTTTCATAGCCAATCTCTCATCCTTCTATTACTTAGTGACTGGTTGCAAAACCGAACATAACCGCTGCTTATGTAACCTTCGACGTCAGCAATCGCCTTATACTCAAATATGAGAAGTCGCCCATGTTACACGGGGCATGGTGTTTATGAGGGAGGCAGCCCACAAAGCACGCAAATAGGAAAATACAAATCACTTCTGAGATCGTCCTATGAGGCAGACGTCACTAAAGGTTCCTATCCTATTCTCGTATTTCTGCAGCGCTATAATTCAATTCAATGTAGCTTATCGCAAGGCAACGTCAAACCAATCTTCTGCAATTCAGCAAGGTAGTTACAAAGACAAAGTACCTGGTTGGCCAGCGACGATCCCAAGGAGTTGTCTCAAGGTGCGCATAGGAGTGTCTGCTAGTTTGGGCAAACGATCTACCTAGCACCTATGCAGTGTAGGTAGGCCTTTCTAACTCCGCTTGACCTTATCTGAACCACTGTCGAGATGTTTTCCAATAAGCCTGAGAGAAGCCTCAGGCGTAAAAGTGGAGAGAGACGGGTCGTCTGGTACGACCGGAGTCTGATTGAAAGCGACGGCAGAAAAACGAACGGAAATACGACGGGAGATCTCGAGGGAGAGGGAACCCCGGCAACTGCAAATTATCCAGCGGCTACACATGTTTGCAGTAATGACGGCTACTTGAGCTGCTCCTCAAAAGTATAGGAACAGAGGAATGCATTACGTCGTGACGTGGCAGCTACGAAGCCTACCGGCTGATTTCTTACTACATTGGTACTAGTCAAGACGTCATAAAAAACGATCACATTCGACTAAAATTAAGTATAGTAAAATTATTCATGTGCCCTGTCATTCTTTTCAGCCGTTTAAGACCTTTTAGGACAGAAGGTACAACACTGCGACGTGTTGGTGCTGCCGCTATCGATTTCCACATGAGTGCGATTGAAATATTTCACTTTAAGCAACGAGCCCTTCTCCGGGTCTAAGAGTCCGTAAAGGCAGTGGATACGTTATGCTGCGTGCCGGGTCCTTCTATTTCTGTGAATGTGGGACCGGCCTTATACAGGGCCACCCTTGCTCTCGTTTACCTTAAATTCGAAGGCGGACTGCTTACCCGTCAACTGCCATCCCCAGCGCATCATTTCACGGGCTCTTGCTTGCTGTTGGTACAAATCTCCGTTATCAAAACTACAGTAAAGAACCGATGACTTCAATTACATCGCATGTTACTACAGATGATTGTCAACTACCATAAGGAATGAGCAATTGTCTCTCATACCTGAATATATGATATCAAAATAATTTTATGATCCAACAGTGTGGTGGCATGTTTTCTAAGTTGTCATTTTTATCTCGGATTTTCGACAGCATACCACTAGCAGCATAACCCAAGCATACCAAAGACCATTCAGTTCCAAGTAACTGTCAGATCGGTAGCTTCGAATTGTCTCAATTCCTGATCATTTGCGCTATTTAGCATGTCCAACCCTGACCGTCTTGTTGTTTACGAATGCTCAGTCTGGAAGGTATCTTGTTAAAGAATCTTCTAACCGCTCCCTCAAGCGTGCCCCCGATTTCCCTCCGTCACCGGCCAGTCCTAAACCTCAGCGGCGAGCTCTAAGCTCAACTTCTGTATCACACACCCTTTCCCACGGGTATTCCTGCCTATGGTGACGTCACGGCGAGGCGGAGGAGGGCTCGACTGCGCCAGTCAGTCTGTTGTAAGTCGGCGCGGGGGTTCAGTATGGTTCTCAGTCATTGTTCTGCCACAGAGGAATTCATTAATCGGAAGGTAGTCGTCTGCTGGAAATCGACTATTCTCCCACCTTGCGTTAACTCGACAATTCCCAAACTGAATAGGTAGCAGATTAAACGAAACAAACGCTATTGCTCTGCTAAAAGAGACTATTTAGACGCAAGCAAACATGTAGACGTGTAGTACCTACCAAGCTAGGCGCACTGAAGACAAACGCGCAGTAAACAACATGTGAAGAGTTTTCAGCTTGCGCCTACCTTGGCACTTGAGTGAGCACGAGGGTAAACAAGCACGACATGCAATAGAAAAAGAGCTCGACAGCGAATCCAAGAGGAGAGAAACAGTGTTAGAAAGAGAGAGTGGAGGGGTGCATATATTCAGCAGAAAGAAGAAAGCCTAACGAGTACGAAGGATGATGATACTGTGAGAAGACCCAGGCATAATCAGTTCGCATAGAAAACATCGAAGATTTGTAAGAAACGCACTCGAAGGCAAAATGAAGGCTCATGATACATAGCACAGATAAGTACCCCGATTACTAATGAGGAGTGAGGAGCTCTGTTTAGAGCTCGTATCTTTAGGGAATCAGATACGTGCAACCGCCGCAAAAGGTGAAACCATACCGGATTACGCTAAGCTCAGCTAAAACGAAAAAGACGTTTTGGGTTATTTTTACGTTGTAGACGTCTGATTACAGTACCAGAATGATTCACAATTTCACCCCACAATAAGCGCTCTGGTACGAAAATATTCTAAATAAGTATATAAGAGTGCGTGTCTGTATTACTATCGACGATAACGATTGTGTGATCCAAATGATAGCCATAACGAAAGAACCAGAGCCGTAAAACGTCACAGGTTCCAGAATAGAGTCCACTCGTGAGTAAATTTCTTCTCCTAATTTGGGAAAAGTATCACGTAAATGCTCGTTGCCTTTGGTGGCCGTGCAGAGATTTGTGCGTACGATCTGCGGAATATGTTTTGTCCGCCACCGGCTGACAAATACCGCTCTCAGTCTTGGCGTTGTCTTTTCTGCGGCTGCCAATGTTACATGTATCGTGGATGTGACCTTGCCTACCTTCTATTGCCGCCTAAAAGTCACTGTCCCAGTCGGAAGGCCTAACCAGCTGTGGTGATAATAGTTCGATTTTTAAAAACGAAAGAGTCAAACGGCTTAAAGTTGACTGGAGATTTCATCTACAGCTAAGGGTGTGATGTGGTACCACTGCCATCACTGAGTGAAATATTCTATTCTTGCCGACCCTCCCCCTTGTTGTCATAGCTCGTGGTCCGAGGGATCACGGTTATCGTTGTTGTTCTTATCATCGTCGTTGTCGTTGTTGCTATCGGTGATCGCTGCTGCCAGTCTAGCAGCGCCAGACGGTCGGGCGGCGCATACGACCGACTGACGAGGAGATTTCAACAGGCATTCGCTGCTGTTACCGTCGGGTCACGTTGGTTAGACTGGGCGTAGCCTTGCAGTGGTCCTATCGCCGATCATGCGCCACAGACGGTGGTGATCTGCCAATCGCCTGGCGGTATGCTGGTCGTATCGGCGGATACTGCTGCTCTTTGTTGGTTACTGTTAGTTGTGCTAGATATGGGAAAGGAGGTAACGGCGGCTGTACGGAAAGTC
>MNPL01009384.1:3848-18624 GCA_002081605.1 Tropilaelaps mercedesae | reverse complement strand
ATATATATATATATATATATATATATATATATATAATCTTGTTGTTCTAAGGTATATAAGGCTAGCTGCCGCAGCATTGACTATAGCTGTGATGCACAAGTTGGGTCTGCCACACTAATTGGACACTTGACATGGTTACCTCGCAAATAGGGAAACAGAAGGGTAGCACCGTCGAGTATTGACTGGAGTACTGTGTCCACTTGTTTTAGTGAGAGCGCCTCTCTCAGGACAAAGCCGAAGTTTGTTGAAAATAGAGACGGGTTTCAGCAAACTCTACCTTCGATGCCGCACATAGTGAAACATCGAGAACGTTTCTATCTTTTCATGTGAGCTTTAGTGAACGTATTGGCAATCTATATTTTTAGTAATGACCATCAGCCAACATTTAACGTCCACGCTACCGCTTTTGCATTACTCCGTAAGACGGACCTCATAAATGTAGAGGTGCAACGGCGGGGATCGAACCCGTGCACCTACGTGTCTACTCCGGCTGAAAAACACACGCGAATGCGCTAGGCCATCAAGCTTGGAATTTATCGGACTTATATTTTACCACGCCTCTCACTACTCCCTTTCATACTCTACTTTCGAAACCCGAGCCAATTGACACACTATGTGTGCCACGTAACAATTTTGTAGATTTGAGCGGAAACATATTTCACAGTTAGATGCGAAATTTAGTTCGACGTACCTAGACGTTCTTCACCGAATATCTCAGACAGTCCATGCACTCACTAAAAATGAACATGTACAACTAAACGGGGAGGTGACGTCGTTTTAGCTAAATTATGAAAAATATTGTAGAAATTCAGAGATATATTCGAAACTGACACTAAAGATTCATGAGTTCGCTGAATTTTTCATTAGTCATATTTAGGCTCCCTAATTGAGTCGTATGATATGGCACACACATATACACATACCACATCCATACGTTTTGCCATTTTACTTTTTTTAAATCCACGACCCCTACTAATGGCAAAATGAGATTGGTTTTTTTAAACATTAAACCAAATAATTCACTGTTTTCTTTCATATGTCATAAATGTGTGACATATATGAATATTATTTTGCGTGGCCTAATATTATATTGCTAAGGCGTTAGGGCTTGGCCTCTAAAATAATTGGCAGTTGAATGGAAAAAGTTCTGCATAAGTTGAGACGATGGGATGTAGAGATCTCTAATGGCTAAACGACGCCAGTAATATATCCATCAGCTGCTGAAAGCTAAAGTGGCATAAAAAATTTAGATAAAAATGATACACAAGTCCTCTAGTAATTTAAGAGGCGTTTGGATAGGCCTCGGTGCGCCCGATTCCAGTCGATGATAGCGGGGATGGTACATATTGGACAACCTAAAACCACTGCTGTTCCTGAGAGCGGACAACGGCACGTAGCAAAGGAACCAGCAGAAGCGGGTGTAAATGGTAAAGGTAGCAGGGCTCCTGGGAGGAAAAAGTCGGCTTGACGACGCGGGTTCAGTAGCATAGAGCTGATTGCGGCGGAATGCCTTAGACGCCCCCTTCTCATCGTGGACATCGCGTCGTGTTCGTCGTGGCTTAGAGACGGACAGGCGTGACTGCCATGGGAAACAAGAAAAGGCTTTCAGACGAAAAGTAAAAAGCGCGGGCTGCCTGCATTGACGTTCCCGCACACGCAAATAGCGCGAAGGTGGAGGTGGGAATGAGGCATCGCGCAACAGGGGCGAATGGAAGTCACACTAGAGGAGGACCCTGCCGAACCCAGAGAAAAAAGCACCGGCGTAGAGAAGCGGCAGCAGGAACCCCAGTCCATCTATGTATGGGATCTATAATCCATCTAGAGTCTAACGATTTTTCCCGCCTTTCAACCTTCGTCTCGAACCACCACGTCTAACGCTCTGCCAACACGAGTAGGTACCAGTGAGTAGAAGTGTTAAGAGCGAACACGCTCCATAGGACAGAGATGGACGCAGCTGATTCAGCACAGAGTTCTGCATTTCGACAACATCTGGCTCTTTTGCTAGCAAACACTTACCGACAGACGAGCGTGGAGTATCGATTTTTTCCCATTTCATCTCAAATCTCGCGATCCGGCGAAGCATACTGCTGGCACACTCGCCTAGTGTTGACCGTGAACTAGTGGAATCCGTCTACAGGTGCTGTATTCGTCTGAACACTGTAGGTCCATGCCGTGAGGCATGCCACGTTCGTCGACGACGTACTCTATGGCGTGCGCGTGCCTACATCATGGATGAAACGCCAATATTCTACATGTAAATTATTGTCATCGAAATTGAGTGTCTGCCTAGCGGTACCATGCAAAGTAGATATGTTCTTGCGTACAATTTATATCGTACGGACGAACGAATACTCCATCTCACAGCCTCGGAATTGCCTCTAAAATGTTGCAACACCAGATTTTTGCTGGATTTGTGGTGAACATTTGACTCTACATATGCTATAACGTTCCATTGTGCATTAATCTCGTGCTGCTAGTCTCATGATATAATACAGAACCTGCTGGCTTTCTATATATAGCATTATTGGAAATAATAGAGTATTAAAGCTCATATGTCGATATTAGCGAACGTTTCTCAAATAAATTTCAGCAACGAATTTTAACTCTCCAAGAATAAATTATTACATATAAAATTATTTGAGAGCAATTGATAAGTATGCATACATTTCCATATTTGTAATTCAAGAACTAAAGTTGCGACTTTTGAGTGTCATGGGCTATATATACACAATTAACATACACATACAGACGTACTCTGTCGTAAGGTGCGCAGATTTGCATGCGATTCAGCTGTGGGTGGCGACTGAACAGGTGATCCTCGTCATCTTGGGAGGTCGCGCTTATTAAGGAACCAGATATGTGCTTCATTTTCCTAATTTTATGTATGTAGGTGTGTATTCTTATATATCGGCTACGTGGCGTGTGTGTAATGAATAAATATTGGAAATGGTTTTTGTAATTTGTTTCATCGGCGTTGATATGTGTACGAATCTTGACAATTACGTATGACATTACAACTGCCGGTTGCAACTAGATAGAATACCCAAAAGGCTATGACCTTCAAAATTTTCTGGATAATTTTCACAAATCAATCGTAGCGAGTAGGAAATTACATCGAGTCAATTAAGGTTCATTACTCTTTGGGTTCACCAGCCTTGCTGTCTTTCCATCGTGGAGAGCTTATAAATTGAAGAAGCGTTTCGGACAAAGCCTCGGCGCCAATAAATTACGCCGCATTTATTTTAAATGGAATTTTATCTAAATGGAGATGAAGTTGCGGAAAACGGAATCGTTTTGGGATAGGTTTACTCCTTAAGTGGATGGTAGTGGATAGGGGGTGTCAAAGGCGCTGGTCTTTCTCCTAGGTTCGATCGCGTTCTCGGCCACGTGTCGGCTCTCGACATAACCGGATACATCCAGGCTCTGCTGGCTCCGGAATGAAGAGTATGACCTCCTTTCGGCGATGAAGAAGACGACAATGATACTCTGAGGAAAACGCATCTACTGTCTACCTTGAGGACTTCTGCTCGACAAACGGAACGCCGGGCGCCCATGCAAGAACCTGCTAGCCTAGCCATTGTAAACACAAACAGTACTTGAGCTCTTCCCCTATGCACGACTACGTAGAGAACTAAGTTGTATATTCACTTGTATGCGATGGAAGGGACAGAGCGACTGCACTTGGCGCTAGTGGTCAACAGCTCCGTTCTATCATCACCCCCTTGAATACCTATTCGAGTTATCTCGATGAGATCGCATTAGATTGCGTTGAGGAATAGGAATGGATATCCTTTAGGCTAACGTTCATTAGAAAGTCATGCGGATTTCATGGTATAATATAGTAACTCAAAATAACAACTGGATATGTAACTTTACGGACTTGTTTATAATTCTGTCGGCAGTTCCTTAGTTACTTATTCATGCAATACAATAAACAGATACGTCGAATATAATAATCAAAGTTATAAATAGCATACAGGTCTCGACTTTCGAAGCACTTTTCTATCGTTAAATTTTTATAGCCTTTCAAAATCGCGACGGCGCACGATTCCCAGAGCATACTATAGTATAGTACAATGTACGGTTTTGCTGTTACAAATGATCACCTTACATTGCATCTTGATCAAATTTGCGAGCACTGCTAGATACAATGAGTAGAATAAGTCATGCTGAGTGCAGAACATAATATACGTGAATCTACGGATATGTGGGTGATGTCACCAAAGCGTGACTAACATGTGACATATGGGTTACTTTGCATGCGCCTTTAATTATTTGAGTTTATCTAGGACGTAAGATCCTCGGTGAAAGTGTTTGGGCTTGTAGTATAGTAAAATCCATGCATGGAACTCTGATTAATTCGCACTCCAAATTTCAGTCGTAAATGTGATTGGATTATCCATTCACCATGAACAATGTGAGGGCACTCGCCTATGATTTGCCTACTTGTAGAAAGCCATTGATCATACACTGTCTGTCTCAAGCGCGCGTACGGCTTCTTCATCAATAAACCACATCAACACAATAACCATCTGGTGAGAACCGGCTCTACTGTTTGTCATGTGTACGGAGTAGTAGGAAAAATAAAAACGGTGCCTAATAAACATTCGTTCATTGCTATTTAACGGTCAACATAGTAACGCTTAGACAGTAACAAAATAGCAGGCAGCTAAAAAAACCAATGTAGCAGGGTTTTTCCCAAACAATAACTGCTTCTCGTGCTTACAAGCGGTTGATTGAGTCGATCTCGATAGAGATTAGTGCAATCAATTTGCTAGGCGACGAAATAACTCTCCAGAGGGAATTAGACCAACTGGCCTTAAAGCTTAATCCTATAGGGTTGGCATTGTGCTGTTTCGACGGGTCAAAATAGATGGAACCGAAAAGGCTGACGATAGCCTAGGGCGTGGATTACCAAAAACGAGAACTTCAAGAGGATTCATTATCTTGTCTGAAAAATACCGGTCGCCTCGTCTGATAAGTCTGAAGGTTGCCTTAGGTAGAAGAGAATAAGCCTAAATACATTTAATGCGCTAAGATGACAGCCAATAAAAACCGACGGATACAAAAGTCTACTAGGCCAGTAAGCAAGCGATGCTTGCTTTTTCCCTACGACCAGATACCGTTTATCATCAGTGTCGGACATATTCTAGCTTTTGCGAGAAAGTAAGAGGGCCAAAAATCGATTGAACCAGTGCGTCGAACATGTGCACACGCGAAAGCTTTGCGCTTTTTGACGCGAACTCAAGAGCGAAATAATATATGCTTCTTGTGATTCCATGCTCATAGATAAAGTCTTTTTCTTGTGGTTAGGTTTTAATAGAATGGCGACAATTCGAAAATGACCTTATTTCTTGGTGCACAGTAATCGGAAGGACGTGCAGTGTTTAATAGCAGACTGTCAGCGGGTAGGATATCCTAAAAACGATGGTCTGCCGGACATAGTGAAACTCAGCATCGGAGAGAGAGAGATAACAATACTTGAGTAAGGGTTAGGGTAATGCTAGTGCCCACTTAAGTGGAACGACGTGTAGAGAAGTTAAGATAGGCAATCATATAAGGAACTTTTTCCAATTATCTCACTAATCAAAAGATCGAAGTCAGCTAAAGGTTGTCATTTTATTAAGAATGAGAGGATCGCCGGACGTGTCTTCCATCCTGAAGGAGTTTTATAATCGCCTGATTACGGTCTTACGGTTGTGACCCTCGTGAATCGAAATACATCGTTTCGTGGCAACGTTGCCATATGTGTATAACGCAAGAAAAGTCAAATTGATGGACGATTGAATGTACAACAATATGAGTACATCAGAAGTGTCTATATGGAAAAACCTGGACGCACCAGTTCAAAGCACTCGTAGCAAATTATTTGGCAAGTGGCACTACCAACAACTGTGCAAGCTACGAGATTGATAATATTTTGTGGACTGACGACAACTTTGTTATTATCTGATCAATGATTTGTTTGATGTTTTGTCATTAATTTGGGTGCTGGAACAATAAAATTAGTTGAAGCGATATACGATGAACTATGAACACAAAGCACGTTGATCAATCCGTACCAGTGGCTGCCGCAATGGGCCTGCACGCAGAACTAACTTAATCGGGTTTAATTACCAATTCGTACGCCTTATCGGATGTGTGCGGCGTAAACGCCGCAGTTAAGAAAAGCGCGGAGGAACTTCTCTTTAAGTCTCTATTCGTTACTCTTCAGTTCACTTTGATAATGAGACCATTATTAGTTCTCCCACACATCGATTGCTGGTCGCTCGAAACTTTGTGGGGCACGTCGTGCCCCACTGGCACAGGCCTGAAGGGCAACGCCACTGGTGCATACCTCCCCATGCTGTCCACCTATGCCAGGCAATCTCGTTTATCGTTTCTAATTACAAATCGGGCACACACTGTTTCTAAGCAGCGACGTATTTTTTTTATTGCAACAGCCCTTCCTGCGTATTCACTAATTTATTCAGTGTCCAGCCAGAAAGCGGAAGTCGGAATGGTATTGTGTGAGTATTTGCATTCAGCTCCCCGATCCTATCTATGTGACACTCAGACTGGATCCCGGCTCCGAAAGTACGTTTGAAAAAGACAAGGTCAGCGTTTACTTTTTCGCGATGTCGACATGCGCAAATGCTTTCTACGATTCCTACCTCGGCCGTGTTATCTCTGCTTGTCATCATATCCCTACACACGAGCGATCGTTTGATAGGTATTCAGAATGTCGTCAATCCGTTCCAACCATCTATGCGAAGGGCTACGTTGCGTTTCGTCAGAGACACTAGCAGGCCCCGGCTGTCAACCTTGATGAGACAGACGTTCGTGCTGCGTACTTGACCCGCCGCATGATGTCGGTCGGCTCTCTACCTTAGCTTGCTAAAAAGTTTCAATAAATCAGAATGTGTATCGTTTTATTAATGCTCGATTGCAGAAGATAAACACCAAACCTCTAACTACTTATTAGTGCCGCGGATTTGGCTGTGTTACTGCCCATATGCAAAGGGATCTGCAAAGGGATATTACGATCACTTGATGTGACCGGAACGATGATGCTTTCCAATAACTCTGGATGGCGAAAAAGCGTTCCTATGCAGCCTTATACAGCAGAGCTTTCTGTCTGTTCTCTTCCAGACCGACCTGTAGACGGCACCGGCTGTGGAATTCTTTCCTGAAGTTTAGACTGCCTGACTGCCCGGAATTCAATTGTCTATTCCACGTGAGTTTCTGAAGCACATTCGTATGCATTGCAGTGAAGGCCATGTAGATCTAAAAATTGTTCCAGTAGGATTGTATATGCTCATGCATTGGCACGCGGATTGTCCGAACGTCGCTGCTGGACTCACTTGGGAGGAATTGATAAATCTGTGTATCGAATGTTGATATTTTTAGTTATCAAAAGAGGCGACGGCCGAAATCGGCACAGCCTGTTACCCATCAATCGCCTTAAAAAACTCCAGATTCGTCGAATGAAGGCGTTAGCAAAAGCAGTAGGTGAAAGCATGTGGCGCAGCGGACGTTTAGTTGTTCATGGCCGCGGTATCGGGACGTTTTTTTGTTGCATTTGATCGTGTGACCTGCTCTCAGTAAAACGTGACCTCGATGTGCACGAGCAAAATAAACTGCTAGTACACAGATAGCTGGCTAGTATGATCATTGATGTCGAGTGATTCTGACCATTATCGAAAATTTAATCTAATTTCGCCGGATCGATGAGTTCTTTATGTTCTCGCTCGTCAAAATCAGACTGGAGCCCCAATACTCTGATTCAATTTGCCCGAGGCAGAACGAATCTTTCCGATTACCAATTAGGAAGAGGTGGAGAGGATTTCCGAAATAAATTCTTGGCTCCTAGGATAACTTTGCAATCGGAAAAGGCGCCAGGGACAACCTGATTAGGCTAGGGAGTCCCGTGGTCTGTCTCTGAGAAGTTGAGCCCTTTTCTACTTTGGTCAAGGACCGTACTCGTCAAAGAAACGGGGACTGTAACGACGAACAGAGGGCGAAGATCCCATAGGTTGGTCTCAAAGAGCTTCATTAGAACGATGAACGTGGCAAGGAAATGATTATGTATTAAATAGGGCAAAGAAAACAGAGAACAAATGATGGAAAGAGACGAAAACCCGACCAAATCTATTTTCTAATGTTATGCCGCGTGTTCCCCAAATGAATTTCCCTTTTATAAATAGGCGCACATAATCTACTGCAAGCGTGGACGTTCGTCTTGTCAACAGTCAGCCTAGCTGAATAGTAGCAGTTATTAAAATATATAGCGAGCTGAAGCGTTAACCCTAACGACAAGCGTTCTGGACTTCCATATTTGTTCGTTAGGATTGTCGTCTGAAGTTTTTCGAAGTGTACTGTTCCCGTAGCTCCATTGAGACGATTTCCTTGAAAACTATTGGGATTCACCCTCCGGCTGATGTGCATTTGACGCACGCAAGCACTATCATTTGTTTTAATAATGCTTATTTTATATATATAATTTATCACATTTGTGACAATCGAAATCGATCTCTATGCTGCTCTAGTGGCAGATCGTTGGACAGTAAGCGCAGGTTAGTCAATAAAAGACGTATACACATAAGTATATACTAGACAGTTGCACGTTGTTGGGTGGCATTGAACTGACTGCCGACTGTACAACACTGCCGAGGAGTCGACGAAACAACTGGAGAGAAACCAATGTCGTGTCGTTCCAGATCCAACCCTTCCTTGGTTCAGGGCAAAAGGGAGAGGGGTACAAACTACAAGGGCGCTGCTGCCCCTCTCGTCGCATCGCCTTCGGGACAGAGATGCAAGCTAGCTCTCCTGAGAGCCACCGCTGTCATGTCAATAAGAAGGTTGTTTCTTGGTTGACATCGCCGACACTCCGAAGTCAGCGAACAACAATGAACGATTGTTGAACAGCTTTCTTGCTGCAATGCTTCTATTTTCGTGGTTGATCTCGAGAAGAAACTCTGGCAAGAATCGCGCGTAAACAATCGTTTTGCACTAAAGGGTCGAGTCCTCTCGCTGGATCAGTCGAGGATGCGGTATAAATTTCGACCGTATCGGACGCCAAGAGGATGCGCTCCATCACAGAGAGTCACAACCGCATAGGGTATCGATCTTGAAACAATAGCGTATCTGGAACGTAGCATAATGTGCTTCAACGGTTTCGGGATGAACGGCATGGTTGCTCTAATAGGGAAATCAATGAGGCTGACACTTAATATTGATTCTTGTCAGTGCGTATGCCTGTTGCGGTAATCAATCGCTTTACTGGGCCTAGTATACCTTAACCTATTCACAACATTAGGGTCCTGCTCTGTTTGGAGTAGCACTTGCTAGTTGCCCGGTGTAGTACATGTAAACAAGTGTCTATGCACTCTGTGGACACATGCATAGGCTGCAAATTGTACAAGCGCTTCTTGGGTATGGCCGTATTTGCAAGTTGCATGTAGGCCATTGGGTTGGGAATCAGATTGTCCAAACCTCTCGGTCATACGGACAAGCCCGATGCAACGACCTTTACCCATGAGCTACCTCTCAAATTACTGACGCACCGATGCCCAGAAACAAACTTCAAAAAAGTCCAATAGGTCATAGTCGAGTTTCGCTGAGGTACTCAATATAATTTAAATGGATAAATAACTGAACCGATCGGGTTAGGAGTAGCTGTACTTCGTTCAAGGTGTTTTCATACGAGTGAAGAAAATGCTATGGCAGCAACTGGATCCGTTCTTTTGTTGAGATAATAGATCTCGGTCCCACCATTCCTGCGAGTTGTCTTGTTGGTAGTCAAAATGTAAAGTAGTCCTTACTGGCTGCTCACATTGTGTTCTATTGCCTGTTCTTGCGGATCTCGCTTGGACTATTTCTCCGGCCTTTGAATTCAGTTTCCTCCGCTATTCGAGTAACGGCGCCCTGCGTTGAGCATGTCCCTGTTCCTTGAGGAGAGTTTTCCTTGAGCATTGTTATTGAATACGGCTTGTCAGTCTTGTGCAATCTGCAGGCTACCTGAAAACACATCGCTTGTCTGCGTCTACGCTTGCTTGTGTGCAGGTGCAATCCCGAAATTCATTTCGATTCACTGTAACACTGGGCCGATGCATTAGGTCGCCTGTGTCTGCTGTGTGAATGTTACTACTTCATTATTTGCCCTAGTGCACTTTTAGGCTTCGACATAGGACGCTAACAGAAAGTACTGGGCAGATCTGTGGAAGTTGTCCACTGTGTGTCCACTTTCTTTTGTGGAATTGCCTAAAAGCTTTATTGGAGTTGAATATATCTAACCATAAGCATGATGCGACATTAAGAATAAACAGGCGTTTAATCAAACGCTCTGAAGAAATCGTTTTTCACAGAGTTATGCGCGTGAGGATGGCCAACTAACAGTGTATTCATTGAATAGGCAAGGCAAAGGGTTGATCTTGTCTCTGTCAATACTTGTTCAGTCAGAATGGTTCATTCATTCTCGGTTACGTTTCTGAAGCGTGTCAAATATAAACTCCTTTGATTAATACGGGACCTGTATTACTGTGGCGAGCTTATTTAATGCGACATTTCACAAAAGAACTTTACAACTTTGTCTGGTCATATTGTGGTGATACTTTGCACTATTTGTCTAAGTTCTTCCTGTATCAACAATATAATTTTTACACTTTTTGTAACGGATTGTCGCACTTTTTGTGCTTGGTATTTTTCGGATGTTAAGTGTCGGTTGTGCTGTGAAGTTATTCGTTTCATCACCCACGAATTTTGTATTGACGTCTTTTTTCGCCAAAAATGCATGTTTAACTAACTCCTGAAACTTCAAGCCTTGCCGTTGTTTCTGTAGAGAACATTTCATAACAACTATAAGCACACCTTTACTGTAATTCTTTCACTTAATTCTTTTATTCCCCCTATAATACATGGTCAAAGCCTCTGTATTGCACACCAACGTTAAAGATGCCTACAAATCTACCATATTAACACGCAGATCAACTGTGATCTATTGGTGCATGTGTAACCATTGTCACTATACGCTGACAAAGCCCACAGATGTGTGCCCACCGATCAAAAGAACTCCATTACCATTAGGTCTACCTTGCCCGTGGAAACCAACCATATGAACGTATCGCCGATATTGATCACAGTTGGAGACATTAGCGGCCGAGAGATTGACGTCCGGGCAAGACAACCCATCCCGACAACCACTATGCATACAATTGGAATATAGCTCAGGTTTTATCAAACAGTCCCATCAAAGTGCGTATCTAAGTCTTAAAAATTCGATGCTAATACATATATATGAATGTCTGCGTGTGTGATATGTATGCATAAGTACGTGCACTGGAGGCGAGCCTGAATTGAACTGAAAGTGGATGTTTGAAGGCTAACGTCACTCGGAAGACACGACACGCATCGGACGGCGACAGGGGCTAAAGCATCAGACAACATCGATACACTGTGTGGTGGCAACGAAATCTCCCTAGCGAGCTGGAAGCGCTAGAAGGGAAACGGGTAGGATAGTAAATATCAGAAAATTTGGCATTTATATTTAAAATATAAAAACTCCATTACGTCAGCTTTGCAATGAAGTGAAAAAAAGAAACGTCTCAACCACAAATTTCTGTATCTTTAAAGGTGGTGTAACACTTTCAACTCGTCGAACTACAGAAACATACTCTGAACGCCAGTATTAATTAGGATTACCTGGATAAGCATGCGGTTAATGAGATGGTTATACAGATGTCAACACTATCAATTGCAACTTTTTATCACGTACAGTTTTACACGACAGAAGAGAGCACCAAATGTTTGCCTTGTTAATAGTAATTTGTTGTGAAAATGTACGGAATTACTTATATTGTAACGGAATTGCTTGCATTGAATTGCTTGTATGCAACGGCCAAACCTTATTAATTTAGTAGCAAACAGTATTTTACTCTGAATCAACCAATTTAATTTTCCTATCTGGACGAAACAAACGGAAACATTACATAAAGAATCCCCAAAGCACCTCGAACGAATGATCAATGAAAGAATTGTCGTTAATATCGTACGTTCATCGCAGCATATTGAGAATGGCCAATGTGTCTAGCAAAAATATTTCAGGAAGATGTCACTGCACATTTTCCAGCAAATACGGCTTTTTAAGTCACTATGTCACTTGCGATCAAACCATTCCCGATAGTATAAAGGGATGTTATTAAAGAATAAAGTCTGCGGTTGTCATGTACCAGGAAATCGTATTAACGCATGCAAAATGTCCATTGTACGAGTATGAGGCTACCCACCTTCGTTTGCGGAGGATTAAGTAACTATATGAAAATAACTATATTAAATAACTATAACACTATATGAAATTCATTGTTCGAGAGAAGCTATTTATGCCAAGCTGGAGCACATATAAAGCTGGAACGACGAACAACAGCTAGATTATACCAATACAAGTGCAAAGTATTAATATTGAATTTAATGTAACGAAACATCATGTGCTCGGTAACCAGGACGTAAATTGTTGAGCCGACTGCTGAAACAGAGGCACTATTCAAAGCCAAAAGTCAGGCGTGGCGGCCCATTTCAATACGTCAATAATATGAAGGCGCAACACGAATGCTATGACCTTTTGCTGCACATGCGGTACAGAACAGTAAAACGTATACAAACCTGTTAAGCTATTGAAAAAGTGACGATACCTGCACGTGTCGAGTATTCACAATCTAGCATATATGTACGAACCTCATCGTTCTTTTTGCAGGCAAGCATCGAATATACCATAGGATACGTAGTGGAAAACCTTTCAATGAGCGTCTAGTATGGGGAATCCATTGCGGTGATTGATGCTCTCCCAACAGTACTAGAGAGGCCTCTGACAGTTGAAAAATAGACACCAATGAGCGAAATGCTGAAGCCTGTAAATAAGTGCTGTCAGACAAAGTATATCCCTACTAACTACTTGAGTCAAACGAATTATAAACAGAATACAACTATAGTAAATCTATACATTTTGTCAAGCTTTTGTATTCAGCTGTTTCAATTTCCATCAAACGACCCTGTCTTATCTATATATTATACTACGCAAGCGAACCAGTGGACTCTGTCTGCTCGGAATCCATGCTAGAGTTGGACAGACTGTCCTGCGTGAATGGCAACGGAATAGAATATTTGAGATTCGGTCTTGAGAAAAATGCTTCAGTTTGCGGTGGATTTGAATACTATGAGAACATGCAACGAATCTGTCTGATCCACCTCTCTGACAATAATGACTTGTTTCTATATAACCATTATATCATGAGCACATGCGCGCCATTAAAGTTATTTGTCCGTTCTAGTTCGTTTTTGATCTAGCCAGCTCAACGCGCATTTCCCTATTCGCCGAACTTACATGAAGGAAATACTCTAATGCAATCTCAATTCGTAGAAATGACTGCAGTTGGCTAAGGGCAATCAGACAACTGCGGTTCCATATTTGTTTAATATAGTTTGTACAGTTATAGGTTCGTTAGAAACAAGCAGGTTAAGGTCTCAGGCAATACGTTCAAATCTACGAAATTATTTTATTCTGAAGTAACCGATTAAAATCTGTGTCCACGTTGGCTTGTAGTCGGAAAAATATATGTAACCGTTCGACATCTTGTAGTAAATGTAAATACTAAAAAGCCGGGTATTAATGGATAGGGACGTGTGTGACAAGAGACGGCTACTATTTTATATTGACCTATCTTTCCCCTTCTATACCAATATTATATGTTTGATAGGACAGTTTAACGATCTGATAGGATCTCAAGAATCTCATTTGGGGCAGAAACTGTACCCTTCTGCAAGAGCTCCTGTATAAGGTTCTTGGCCACCCGTCAGCACAAAAAGACAACTTATCGTCACTGTACTGCTGATCTTTAATAGTCGCCACTAAACTCCCTGAAAAGAAGCTGACTTCCAAATGGATTTCCGAACCTTTCGTCGTTCGCCAATGGTCGATAGCAATGTCCGCCGACCCAGGACAAACGGACGAGCGAAGTGAGAGCCTACTCGATTACCTGTCCAAGCTAGGCGTTGTCCAGGGCCTCTACCAGCGTCGAAACTCCGCTACTCACTGGCCTACCATGGCAAGCCATCAAGCCGCCTTTCCACTGCACATACTACCTCGAACACATACACTGGCAGACACACTTAGTGCCGGGCTATCTATAGAAACTAAACAGAATCTTTTCGTATGTGTGTGTGATCTATCGCAACTCCTTTTCCAATAGTTTCCAGTCGGCATTGGAGTGGATATATAACAGCCGCTCTCCGGGCAAAAATAACTGTGGTAGGGGCTATTTAAGTGCCGCCGGCTCTGAACGTTCATATATATTGGTGCATGTGCCTCTTTAATAAATCATGATGTTCCCCTTGAAGGAAGAAACATATTTGTTGCGTCCTACTGACTCGTTGGCAGACAGAGTTCTCTTTATCATGAGCATTTTAAAGATATGTGCAATGTTCAAGGCAAAAATTGCACGAAAGGAAATCGGCTGGTGCTGGATACTACGCGACGGTGGGGCACCGCTTGGAGACGGACTCGTAATCCCGGCAATGGAAAGGTACTCAGGCCTCCGTCGATGGTTGCACCTAGACCAGAGATCCACACGATTGGGATTTCCTTCCAAAAGCAGCACACTATTTCACATCTAACGAAACACGTGCATTCAAGTGTATCTTCTTCTGCTTACTCAAAAGCTTAGAAAAACGCCGTCAATGAGGTAAAGATCAATAGAGCAGCGATGGTCCAAGACCGAGTCCCCAAATGAAAAGGCCGAAAAAGCTC
>MNPL01009382.1:15027-37879 GCA_002081605.1 Tropilaelaps mercedesae | reverse complement strand
AACATATTTTGCCTCAAACGACGTTGGAATCGTGGCTATTCTGCCTCCAAATGTGCTGTTATTGTCGTTGTGACTTTTCTAATTTTATGCATCAATTTGCCTACTGGTGTTTATTGTGAATGACGGAGACAGCATGAGCTGGGTGTTTAATATACATTGATAGATGCTCTCAAGCGAAGAGTAATTAAGCAAATAGCTGCATGGATGGCTCAAAAAGCCAACGCTCGCATACACGAGATCGTTGCTTTTTGCTTTGTTTTATTTGTAATCTTGGTATTGAAAGTTGAACATTTTACAGTCGATTCTTCCAGCTCTAGCCTTAACAAAAGCAGCCCGCGTATAAAATATTTGTTAAAAAAATTAGTTCAACATTTAAATGTAAATCAATATGTATGCTGAATTTCATATATTAAGCCTAAAAATAAAATCTTTGCAAGTGGCGCTTGAAATTCAATCAAAATGTCACCTATGAAGGGCAACTTGCTGATTGACAAAAAATTACTCTTCAACGAAATAAACTACTCGGTCATTTGTTCATTCCTGTTGATGTCGGAGGCAACGCATTCAAAAAATCAGCAAAAATACTGATCCTATAAATCTACATTTTTTTGTACATTTTCATCGATACTTAAAATTGATACTTAATTGATACTTAAATTAATTGATAATTAATTGATACTTAAAATAGCATAAAATGTTGGTAAGCAGAAAGTGTTCTGTTGGCTAATCAATAATTCGTTGTACGAATTACGTGCAATCTATCCAGCGCATCGATGAGCTAATAGTACTAAGTGCAATAATTACTTATCCTTCTTAGTGACTTCACAGCAAGTATTCTCCAATAAGTTGGCAAAGAAACGGCAATCTTTAGTACCATAATTACTGCTGACCACATTTATCTTAATTGGCTTGTATCACTTAGCTTCAGGTTATAAATATGCAATTAGGTACAGTACCGCTTATTAGTTAAATCAGACATTCGCTCTCACGCGCAGATAATTTCCCCAAATCCGCTTACCACCATACCTTATTCATCTTAGTGCAGGTGTTTGGCATGCGCAGCTTGAGGTAGTGTATTTAATTTGATGAGCACAACGTCGACAGAGATAGCAAGCTGCCACAGAAATCAAAAAATAAAACAGTAAACTTAACTCCTGGATATGTGCTTTCAAATTAATTTTACGACGACCTACAATATGAACCAATGAGTTCGACTAACAGCCACGAGTTCACTAGTGCAATTGACCCGGCTGACGGACCATGGAACCGAGTAACGAAACAGCGCACGTCACTCAAGCACAACTGGACGGGAACACCACAACAAGAACACACGAACAGCCGCAGATTGCGGCGCTCTAGTCGCTACGACAGCAGTCGAGTTGGTTCCCGAGCGCCGACGATCTTCTGCCCCCCGATTTCGCGTCGACGTTCTTATAGAGCCCCGACCCACCGCTGGTTGGGGTATTAACGTCATCGTGGTGCATAGCGCGCGGCTGACCGGTGCCCCGGGCGCAACCGCATCAGTTGAGCCACGGTCCGCCCCCCCGCCGCGCATGCGTCGTACCACTCTACCGAGTCTTCGTTACATTGCATTGCATTGTCAAGTGCTATCTTCAGCAGCATCAGCAGCAGTGGAGCTGACAGAACTACAGCCTTACCGAACGTAAGTCACAAAGCTGCTGGACTATATCTTTTCTACCCTCACTGCTAAACGACCGGACATCTCGCGTACAGGGGCTTCGTCACGTTCTGACCGCTTTCAAGATGGGTCACTTCGATGGGTTAGAAGCATTCATAATAGATGGCGCACACCATAAGCTACCGTCGCTATAGTATACGGAATATAGATAGCCTTTTCGCCAGCCCGATCCGTCATGGCAGTATGGTTTCGATGACGATAATGAAATCATAGTACTTAAAATCGACGTGCGCCTCAGAAACGTGCTTCTACTTATTTCAGCTTACTTTAAAAGCGATATCCAGATGTCTTTCTAGGTCACTAGTACGCGCTTTACGGTTGTGTTTAATTTCTAGCACAAGTCCATAACAGAGCATGTTCTAAAGGTGCCTCAAGGGTACAGGCGCATGGAAAAAAGGGTACGCCAAATCATTGACCTAAAATGGCCAGAGCACTGTGGTAATTTTTACTATTCAAACTTTAACGACATTCGGCTTAGCCTCTCGCAGAGCTGGTTAAAAATAATATACCTTTCGCCACATGTAAGGAAGAAACGGCACCACAAAAACGTGCTATTATCTCAATAACGTTGCTCAATATATTTTTTACAAGCTAACTTACATCATTAGCTTCGAGAAAATTCCTCAATTATCTGCACTCGTTTACTCTAGGATTATCGAGAGCGTGATATTCATTAAGCCTTCAATAATAGAAACATGGTTCAAAAATATTAAGTTAGATACTGCCTAGTTGGTAAGTCATCAAAAAGCACTACCCCTAACGCGTCAATAGTTTGTTAATTTATTAAGAGTAAATTAGTTTTTTTTCATTTTGCCTCTTCCTTTCTATTCAAATGTCCGAGTTTGTGGTTGATGCACACACAGGGCTATAAGTAAAAACTGGCTACGCCTGTCGCAGACCTTGCAGCGTACCTGGTGATATTCGCCAAGGGTAAAGAGAAGAGAAATGCATCAATAGACGGTGTTTTCCGCCATACTGAATAGCATCGTCACCATTTTTAACTTGTGCTGAGATTTACATATACCTAGATTTTAACCGAGCTGACCAAGTGATAGTTCCAAGTTGACAAGTAATAGTTTTATGAAAACATGAATAAACCGAGCTGGCTGAGTTACCTGTGTGCGTTTGTTATAACACCATCAAACGTAATGGTAAGGTGCAGGAGTAACTTAACATATGCAATAATGGTCGTTTCTATGAATCTTGCAGATAGATCTAGTATTTGGTTCGGTTAATATATTTGTGTAGTGATTAGAGGTTTGTTAATATAAACAGGTCATGGTTTCTTGTCTCGATACGCAGGTAAACGATGGGTCCTTACTTTCTTTATAACAACATTGTTTTAATACGTCGCAAATATAATAATGCCGCGTGAATTAAGTACATTGACTACGTGTATTTGACTTACTCCTCTAATAATAGCAACCGTTGGCATGGTGTTACTGATGATGGTGGATCGTTTTGTTCGTCTTCAGGTGCCCGTTTTCACGAAACATAGTATCATCGCGAACAATTTGACACAGCATTTTCGTTCAGCGACCCCTGAACAAGTAATACGCCGCACACGAATCTTTATCAGGTCGTATCTACGGTTAAAAAAGCCACAGCGACTCTAGTATTAAGCTACATGCTTCCCTAATAATAGTATACCAGGCACGCCACAGTACGTCACATAATAGTGTACGTCTCTCTTGAATGCTTAAACCATTGTCACTGCTGCTATGGCTACCACCGATTCGGTTTGCCGCTATGTGATGGAGTCTTCGGTATAGCAGGCACCGGGAAAAAGGCGTTACCTGCCCAAATCCCGGAACAGCCTTCCGGAATGTCGTCGCGAACCAAATGGGCAGATCCAATTTGTAGGCTCCGAATCACTACATTTCCTGGTTATCTACCCAGTTCCTTGCAGCTGCTATGTCAGTCACCGATTACGAAGACAAAAGAAAATTACGGAAACATTATATGCAATGATTTATCAGTGATGTAAGTATCAGCCATCCTCCATGTTATGCCAGTACACTCGTATAACATCGACACATATTTCCAAATTGGTTTTTTTCGTGTTTCGCCAGCCACAAAAATTGCTACTCGACATGAAGGGTCGACTGATGGTTTCAGCAGAAGGCGCTGGGGCTGAAACAATCCCAAGTTTAGATCGCTGACACCGACCAAGACATGACTTTATTTATTGCACATCGATGTTTGTCCAGCAACCATTTCTGCATCGACTTGTATGCTTATTTTGCGCTGGCTAGCTCATCTAGCGTGTTTGTTTGTTCGCATCCGTACAGACAAACCATCTCTAATCATCGAACATGCAGGAGACCTTTGACATTGCAGCCGACTGCCTTGCTTCTGCGGTGTCCACGTCTAGAACATTCTACTGGAGGCGCTCGTTTAGTACCACGAAAACTTACGTTGTATCGACAGAGGGTCACACAATATAGCACGATGACCAGTCCGTGGGCATAACTGAATGGGGCCCGAACAAGCACCTTTCGCGTGAATGTGCTTAATGCTTTAATTACAACAGGTACCACTTCTGCTTGCTGCCAGCAGTAGGGCAACTATGATATAAGGATATATTAGAGATGCAGCCGTTGTATGCGACTATATCCACGATTTGTACTAAAGCGTTCAATATGACATTTCTGGGATGTATTAAATAGATAATTTAATTATTAAGTTCGTCTTGTACGAATATATGAAGGAGGCATTGGCTATACGAATTCGGTTTGCGCATTGATTCGAGGGATGAAACATCGTATTAAGCGCAATTATGGTGCATCGACTTTTTTTATACAAATGCAATATATTTTTAGCGGAGGATGATATTCAACATAGGGCACAGATACAATGAAGCAAAGAGACTAAAGTTATCACAATAATACAAAGTTAAATAACGTCATAACGTTCACGTAAAACATCAGAATGACTAGTACGACTGGTACAAACAGAGCCATCACGCTCAATAGCTGCGGTAGTGACCTGGGTGGTTAATCGGGTTGTAAAGCTCTTGTTACTCGGAAAAGCTCATGGCATATATGTATCAGTGCTGTGTACTTAGAGTGCTAGAAATAATGCGAGGTTAGTTCCAAAGTTAAAACGGAGAAGGTCTCCAATGAACTTCAAAAAAAAACACCCTAGATAGCCGCACGTTACTTGTTGGTGTATTGGTCGACGTTTCTGGTAGAGGATGTAGAGCTGGCCTGACGTAATTCGATCAACACGTTAATTTTGATCAAGCATAAAAGAGTGATAATTTAGAATACTTGTGCCATAATCTCTTCTGAGCCATATACATGCCTACGTCTACTATTCTTTAGCGTCTACTACTTTAGCACACCAGTAAAATGGTTGTTATTAATACCTTTACGTGCCTGGCCCGTTTACAACGGGTTCTATCATAAACCTGACTTGATGTAGTTCTGTAAGGCCGATGCTCTCAAATGAATTTTATTGGCAGATGAGCCGTTAATTAACCAAATGGGATCAGAGTTAACTGATAATCCTATTTCCGCAAAATTTTGAGTTGTGTTATTATTGTGTATATGTATTACGTAGTAAGTTACCTTCAATGGAGGTGACTAATACGTGGATATTGTTGTTAGACAATCAAAAACCTGTACGAGGATATGTGATGAGCAGGTTGTAGTATTTCGCATTTAACGCCATTATGAAAAATACGACGCGTATATATATACTTTGGGGTTTGATTTTTGTTAATAAATCGTGCTCTTTGGAGCCTGGAAGGCGTGAGGCGCAGCTTGAATTCGGTACGTATTTCTAAAAGAAAGTCAGGGTTTGGCCGAATTCTTTTTGTTTATAGCCATCGTTCGCCTGGATCGATAGTAATAAACAACTTAGGTGCGATCGCCAGCATAATCAAAATTGTCACCTGTTTAACTTGCAAATGTTGACCAATAATGATAAAGCCTGTATTAATAATGCGTTTAATTTTATTACAGATGTGAGGAACTTTGCACACAGTAAGCCATACTATGATAAAATATGAATACAATAAACGAATTATCATGTGGAGCCCTTTATACAGAAACTTCGTCAGCTAAAAATGCTAGACCTCACACCTTTAAGTTAAATTCACTAGAGGAAATACAAAAAAATTATACAGAAAAAATACAGTTATTTAAAAATGGTTGTTAGCTACGAATATGATAGTTCAACAACCTGTTGTACTCTGAATTTAGGTACAGAGTATTCAGTAGGATAAAAGTTCAATTGAAAAATGATTAGCACATGTTCGGAAGCCGTTTCGCTTTGCTAGTGATAATTGCCTTCAAGTAGATTCAGAGAATTTTGTCGTAGAAGCTACAGAGATATTTTTATTAGCCATCATCTACCATTACAGTTCGCTGGTTATTATTTCGTTGTCATGCTCTAGTGGTACTAACCTTTAGATGCAGTAACGGTTCACCCTACTTGCCAGGGGCTGCTGCTTCCACTAACCCGGTTACCCTTTAGTCCCTCTTTTGCTCCGTCAAGCCTGGGTAACGATAAAGCTTTCGTGTAACGTGCACTGAGTTCAGTAAATGCAAAACATAGGAAAAAGAATTTGCGCAGTAGCATCAAAACCGTCCAACCATCTATTTATGTCTACGCCCTCGGGTGATGGCGGGTGACTGCTCCGTCCCTCTTATTACCTTTGCCGTCGTTGTCATTTGTTGTTATTGTGGTTGATGATGATGTAAGTCGTAGTCGTCATAAGCGACGTTGTCAATGTCTTGTTCTTCTCACATATAGAGAGCCCACAGAGAATCATTGTGGTGCAGGCAAAAAAGCTTGCTGCGCTACAATTGCATATGATAAGCAATAAGAACTAAGGACGGGATCCAGGCGCAGGAGGCGAGAGAAAGAGGAGCTCTACATTTAGCTCTACTTTAGGTGTTCCACGAGCAGAGGCTCTCTCACAATGAATAGCGGATGAGGGAGTTCAAAAAGAGAAACCGGGAAAATGAACCCAGTAATAGTAGACGGTTTGTCATGCCTCCGGATTTCCATTTGCTTATCGTTTGAAGATAAAAGGGTAGGGGTTTACAGTCCGTTGAGGCTGGAGTAGGATAGGCTGGCAGAGCTTGAGAAATGAGCCGAAAATTACGCGCGACTCCCCGCTTTCAACCTAAACTGGCTGTCACTGGCGTACACTCCTCTTGCCGCGTCACGTATACGAAAACTGACCGAAAGCTTGCCAAAATACCTCATCCTTGTGTGGCAAGGTTGAAAAGTCCAATCATCGGCGGTATGCTATTACCATAACTCTACTGTTGTAACTGCGCTAGTTCACGTTGGCAAGAAATAACCTCATTGGATCACAGACGAGCCTATCAACCAAGCTGCGCTATCCATATCGAAGAGGGGGTTGTAAGGCGGATAGTAAAGACGGCATATACGGTTCTTGTAAAAGTAATGTGTTGGCGGGCGTCATTACGTATGCCTACAGTAAATACAAAGAATGTGGAGAGCGTTTGGATATATTTATTTGCTTTTCAGATTTATATGTTCTTAAAAATGAACTATTTTAGGAGCAGTTATAAATAGGCAAAAAAAACGGAAAACAACATTAGGTGTATGTGTTGTCTGTTCTCTACACGTCTAATATGGGGCCATAGAACGTGAAAAGACAATGAACAAAGATGGAAAAGCCACGTGAATTAAAACAAGCGTACGGTGCAAGAGAAGTACGGTTCCCGCTAGCAGATGATTTTGTAAGGTTAACCAGAAATGTGTAAGGTGAATATATTTGACATTGGCTAGAGAAGCGAGTTAGCACCGATCTATATTATCATTCAGCATTTTCTGCTTTTTAAGGGATATTCCTGCGGTATCGCTGAGACTCTCCAAAAGATGATGTTACCGCTGCTGAATAATTAGCAGAATATAAAAATAGGCATGAGATTAACGGCTGGAGATTTCCCTGAGCTAGTTTCATACTTTCTACCACCCCTCTCAGTTCAATCTCCCGTTTTAATGTTGCCTGCTAACTAACGCTGTGAGTGCTCCGTCTCATAACCACCCTGAAATGCCTGTCGGTTTGTAGGCACCCATTCAATTAATCACTTCTAATTAACCTCTACCAAAGTATCGTTATGAGAAACGCACCAGCTTGCTATGTTGCCAGGAGGCGCAATTTATTGCGCACCGCCGGAAGAACAAAATGACATCTAATTGCAAGAGAGGGAAATTGCATGTGTTTAAATTTACGCGGTCACAGACATTGTCTAAAATAGCTATGCAACGCATGACCTGAGATCAAGAAGGGGAAATGCATGCAGAAGCTGAGGCGAAGGTGAAGGTCCACGTCAAACCACACGTGAGAGGTGAATGACCTCTTCAGGCGACGTCGCTTGAATTTGAACAATAAGAGAACAAATATTTATGTAATACTGTGGGGTTAAAAATTCGTGTGCAAAGCCCGCTGTTAAACAACAAAACGAAAATAAAATGCGACAAATACTCAAAAGAATGGTTTTGAAAATTAATAAAGTAGTGTCAAGCTATAACGGCATAATAAGTTGCTTCGGACCCGATATATACGATGAACTTCTGCTGTAATACTCAATACTCTTGGTGTAGTCATCTGCTTCATTATGAGGTGCTTCAAGGTTCCCACGAGACCGGTTAAGAATTCTAGTGATGGCAGGCAGGGGTTTATTTTAAGGGACGATGAACACTTCTTTTTTATGGGTCAGACTCAACGTCAACCTTAATTGGGACGAACCGATAAAATAAAAGTGTTGCGCGTGTACATGAAATAGCACTGAATAAAGTTCAAGCGGTCACAAAGAACGTTTAAGGCACGCTGAAGAAAACTGAGTATGAAGCTTGCAAATAAGCAGGTTCCAACCTATTTGAAAGCACGTTTTTCGTCGAGGACGTTTGACATCAATTACCCGGCCGTGTCTGAATAAAGTTATTTTGTATCTTGTGCGACATAATAAAATATTTTCCGTTGAATAGGCACAGTTACATTTTGAGTCATTGATGATTCCCTGATATTACTAAGAAAAATTCGTTTGAGCTGGTAAGTTTGTGTGTATTGACACTAAAATCTGTACTTGAGAATATGGGCCTTCGTATTCAGCATGTAAGTAACAGTCTTTTCATATGGAGTACATTAAGCTATGACTATTAAAATGATTGTTACTTGCACGTATATCCGCATGAGCATTTCGATTTACGTGTTTCTTTTTTGTACTTGATAAAGACGTGTGTGACTCGCGCGGTGTTGCATAATGTGCAATTGCGTTATTCTTTGAATTCAGGTTATCACACGTGCACTGGATTACGTTGATGTTCTACCAAGGTGAGATAATATATACGAAGTCTTTTTTGAATCTTAAAAGGCGGGGCAGAATATATCAAGAACCAAACGGTTGAGAGCTTCTCATATCTTTAGAGCAGTTTTCTACCGAATTAACTTACTAGACAGACCACTGTGAGGAAGCTGTAACCCATAGTCAGTTCTGACGATCGATTACCTCGTCTACCTGAGCTAAAAGTACGGTCATGCCTTTTCCCAGAACTATCAAAAATAATATTCGCGACATTCACCGCCCATATTCAAGCCGTTTATCTCTTTTCAAATTAGGCCTTCAGCCAGTTTAAACCGACAAGAAAACAACAGTAAGTATTAAGGAAAAACAACTGATTGGTAAAGAAATAATCTGTGCAATAGTGCCTATTTCTACGGAAATGCGATGCTAAATGAAATTAATATTTTGTATTAAAATACTTCGAATTTACTTAGTCGAACAGGCCTTCCAAGATGAATAAAGTTATATTGGGTGTGATAGGTTCATATTTTTCTAATAACATCTAGAGTGGCCGTAAATCTCACTCTTTCTCTTCCATCTTGGCTTCTTCTAGAAAACCAATATAGAGCGCGTTTCCGCTGTAGTAACCATCTGCTCCTCGTTGCGTTACATGGATGCGGGTTATGTATAAAACCTGTTGCAAAATATGTTGATAGGAACCCAATTTCCATAAAAATAATAGTGATAATAATAACAATAATGATAACCATATCATGCCGTAACATATAAACCGCGCCCCTACAGAAAAAAGGATTCGCCTTGATGAGGTTGCGCGAGCGACATCGATAAACTGTATTTATTGCTGCCCGTTACAGTGGTCCCGTTTGGGCCATCTCTTGGTTTGATCTGGATGTGGATATCTGTTGGGGGTAGTTGTCTGCATGTATAAGAAGAAGCACGGAAGAAAGCAAGGGAGGTAAAAAGGGATATTGCGGTGTCGCGTAAGAGTGCCATTGAGGCGAAGCTCCCTGGCTTGCTGGGGTGACGTAGTAATTGCTCCAACTCTCTGCTCGGTCGGAGCAAGTAATACATACAGAAATTGGCTATTTCCTCTCAAATAAAAACGCAGTATTGTGGCCATTTGTGCATAAACATTTGATTCAAATGGGTGTAAAATTGAAATGGAGTTTAAATTTAAAAAATTTATATTTTTGTTTACAAAAAAAGCACATGGAATTTTCTTACTAGCTACATATAAAGCTTTTAAGCGAAAGGTAAGGGGAAAAACTGTGCGATAAAGCGGAGTCTTTCATTATAGACTCTAACCCTGTTCTTCTCTTAGTGTTCTTCAGTATAACCAGTCATCTTGACACAGCATTCTTTTATTCTTCCTTTGTGCTTCGAGTTACAGTACATTTGAAATGGACAGCAGCCTTAATTCCCACGTAACATTAAAAAAAATTTGCATTTTGTATGTGTCTACCGTCTCAGAAATTCGGTTATGCTATTTATTGCATTGTATTTAATAACGACTCTTTTCAGGGTTCTATGTTGTATCAGAGCGCAAAAAGACCAGATATTCGGCTTAGCGTAAAGTAGTAAACTATCGTTTAAAATCAAGGATTGTTTTTAAGATATGTAGAGACTTTAAGATTTGTATTAATCTCCGCATTCAAACCACGATGAAGCACCCTATCCTTTTCGAACAGGCCATGTCAACCCTGAATAAGCCAAAGGACTCCTAAAACATATGCTTGCTCCGCACATACGTTAACCTTTTAGCACGAAAACATATTTGTAGGCACTTTTTGTTTTTTTCCGTAAAATACAGACTATTAATGTGTGTTATAGATGAATGAATTGTGTATTTTATATATTTCTTTAGCTGCTTGAAGAAATTACTTCTACAGTAATACATGGCAAAGAAAGGAATCTCTACAACAGCAGCTAAGATTAAAATAGACAAAGAATTACAGACTTTTTTGTTTCCGTCAATTAAACTAAAGTTCCGCGCCGTGCTATATAATATATCGTAATAAAAACTAATATACCGACTGCGAAGACGCTTGCTTAAAAATGCTCAAGCAAATATGATTTGATGATTTGGTACTTAAGCTTTGGCTAACGAGCTAAGCGGAAATGTAGGTAATCGATCTATTCGATTATGTTTTACAAATGTGTAGTTAATGCTGATTTAGTAACTTTTTAAATCAACTCAAACAATACAAAGGTTGAGACATTCTAAAGAAGTTAAGCTTAGTAAATGATGTCTGTTTTTCAATAGAACGAAACGAAATTGCTTAACCGTGGCGTCTATTTGTCAACAACTCCGAACGAATAACTTTATCACTTGGATTCAATAACTTTATAAGCCGACGCAGGATTCCTCGTATTTTGAGGAAAACACAGATCGGTTTAATCATTTTAGTGTCGACACGCTACGTATTTTTCGAAAGCGTCGATAAATACAAAAGAGAAAAGGCTAATAATGCTGCCTAAATTAGTGGGGCAAAGATATTGCCTACGTGCAAGTTGCCGCACGATCATTATTCCTTGACGGTTTTTCATTGAATACATAATTATTATCGCTTCTGTTGTTGTTGACTTGACATTCGACCTCACTTGTAGGAGGAGTGATGATAGTGCTTAGTTGTGTGATCATCGTAATTCCAATGACCGCGGACGTCGAAATAGAGCTCTTACGTTACATCTAAAAATGTGAATTAATCTGTGAGATGCCTAAAGCACCACTGTACATTGAAAAAATCAAAACACTAAATGTGTTCTACTAAAAGGCGCCGTCAAAGTGATCTTCATGTCGGTAAGCCATGACGATAAAAAGAAAAAGCAGCTATTTTTAGCACCAAACATTTTATTAAAAACTTATTTAGAGGTCAATCTCGTATTCTTTATGTAGTTAAACCCCAGCGTGCAATTAAGTTGGGTACAGATATTAACAGTTGGGTTCCCTATCTCTAATATGTTTGTCTCCACGGCAGAATCCAGAATTGTCTCCACTACCACTATCACGGGTAAGCTTTCAGTTCTATCACGCTGAAAGCATAGTGGGGCTTGACAAGGTATTTGATTAGGCAGAAATAGTCATATAGACCTTTGCTTCATCTTCACGCTAGCATTAGTTGGCACACTAATTAAACGTACGCTGCAGGAAACCAAACACAATGTCAAATTACATCGAAGATGTCAAATAGCATTGAGTGGTGTTAAATTTCATCGGGCGGTGCCAAATTACATCAAAAATGACAAATTACACCGAGCACGTCAAATTACATCGGAGATGTCAGATAACATTGAGTTGCGTTAAATTTCATCTGGTGCTATGAAATTACGAAAGTACGATACGAAAGCTCATTAATGTTACAAACGATTTGGAGCAAACTTCAGGTATCAGCTCTGATATAATTTCAGTAACACTACGATATCAACTTTTGAGATTCTGCTCGTCCTTCAGTGGAACGTATTTATATTACGCTACAATCGCATTATTTATTTTTTTATTGAAGTCTTTCTTTATCTTCTACATATAATCGAAACAATCTGCAAAATAGAGACAATGATTATTTTAACGTAAGTTTGCTTAAAAGGTACTGAGCGACTTAAATGTATCAATAATAAATAGACTTCTTATTGTAGATTTTAATAGTAAATAGGGTTACCGATACCTATTATTACTATTGTTATTATTATTGTCAGTATCTGTTTTTGAAGAATCGCATTTTTTACCTTGAATTCAATTATTTTCCTTTATTTCAGCGATCAATTTTGTTCGCTATCAACATTAAAGGCTTGGGTCTCGCCCGTATTGTGCCTTCAAAATCTACATGCTGCTCTATCTAGTGGCCCTAGTTGGCCCGCATACTCACCGTATTTTGTTGATTTGATGCTCTATCATACTAATGCCAATTTTACAGTGGTCGAGACAGTTCTTGTATAATTATTCCATTCGGACTAGAACTGCTTTTTGGTATTTTCAGTTATTTTTACGGTGCAAGGCTAAAACGGATACCAGTAACTCACTATGGCTAAAATACGTGTACACTATTGTAAGTATTATACATTTTTTATATGTGATTATGTGATTATTGTGTGTGATGTGTTCTGCCGGTGAATTATGAGTATACGATATGGTGTTTGATGTGTTAACGGTTATAATAATAACCACGTATCGCCACCTAAGCTATAGCACAACGGTAGGGAAAACTCTGCACTCCTTTCAGAAATCTAGCATCGTGTTGCCCCATACGATTGAACAAACTTGAATGTTATACAATTCCCTGCCTGATACCATAAAATTGCTGTATTTAGCTTGCAAAAAAGAACCTGTAGCTAGTGTATTCACAAACCGATTTGAAAATGTGCTTCATAGATTTTTGTTTTTCCACACGTCTGCCATCTATCTGTATCTCTATCAATTAATTCACTAATCAATTAATTCGCTAAATTGTTAAGACTCAATTATACCAGCTTATGACCTGTCAGAGTTAATGCACAGCGTCACAAGCAGCAGCATTTGACTAAATATTACGGCGTGATAGCTCTGCCCGACTACAAATTATTGTAAATCATCTGCAGTAGTAAGGTTACTACTAAAAAGGATAAGTACTATTACATGAGTGTTTGTACGTATTCTGAAAACAAAAACACGCTTCCAAGAACGCATTTCAGAGAAACATACTGGGGTATATCAACAGAATTATTTATGCACGTTATATGAGTACTAAACCTTAAGCTCAGAGTTTACGTATGTGAGAGAAAGACGACAATTAATATTCTACAGTACCTGTGCATATGTTATTGGGTAGGAGGCGGAGTGCATCTATTTGATCTATTTGTTAAGCTTTTTAGCATGAACTCAGTTGTTCTTTACTCATGGCATTAGCCTACACTTTCTGATGAATATAACCAATTCGCCAATATTGAAGAGTTGTGAATCACGACAGGGGTTAAGGTCCGCTCTTTTCTCTAGTGTTAAAAGACATAACGCTGTACCTTATTGCTTTGCTGGCATTTCATAATGTGGTATCATAGTCGTTCGGAAATTCTGTTAGCTTTCAAATTCTGTCAACTTGGCCTGGCATGACCAGGCTACTAAGGATTTCTAGGCCAAACAGCAGCACAGGTGGCAGCGTGAGGGCGCAGTTAAAAGAAGCATGGCAAGTGGAGCTGTCCTAAAAGCATTTATTAGGAACATGAGTCTACGTAGGTGGTTCTTGTATAAAGCTCTTGGCCCGTCAGTGCTCCGTGGTCACCTAATGGCGCAGGGGGCCTTCTTTACCAGCCTAAGCAGGATCCTTAATACTGATTCAGACACTTGCACTGCTTGTGTCACTACTATATATGTGTGCATATCTACAGGCTGGTCAAAATTTGTTTGAGCTAGCTAAATCTTGCGCTGGTAGTGGCGATACTTTCTAGATAGGTATAATAATTGAGGTTCAACAACAAAGGCGTGAAGAACAAAATACGTTTCGAGGACCTTTTGCTTAGGAATACATCACTTCTGATAAAATATGGCCTTGTTTATTGAGAGGGACTTATTTTTATTCCATTTCGTTAAAAAGTTAATAAGAAACGAGACTAATGAAGAATTATTAGAAAAAGAAAATCCTTACTTTCCCACTACCCATGTAATTTTCTTCTATTTCCAGTGCTCTAGAAAAAGATGCATGCTATTAGTAAGGTTGGTGCCGGCGGTGGTACGTGTAAATCAGCCATGCCATTTGACGTTCGATCGCATAGTCTTTTTGACTGCTTCAGTTTTAATTACATAAGCTTTTCGTATTGTTAAGTTGGTCACGGAGATATTTGTTATTTGTACAGAAGAATCTTCGGAAAACTTCTGTAATAAACTGTCAATTTTCAATAATGCAATTCATGGGCAAAATGCGAACGATATGCTAGCTTTTACATGCTCCATTACATTTCTTTTTCTAGGTTTAACTCAACCGAAGCTGTACGCTTATATTATTATTCCTCCTTCCTGCCGAAGTTTTTTCAAGGAGTTCAAAAGATTTGTTTTGCAATCATATTGTTTTAACCGATTGACTCTCATGCTTGGTCGTGTTAGGCTGAAAATTCATATTAGAGATTGTGAGATCGGAGTTTATGCGTATCTGATAAGCGATGCCACATAGCTTAAATACGTTTTTGTTGTAACAGCAGTAAAGGTAAATTGATTTTTCTATCCAGACGTCTCAATCGTTACAGCAGAACAATGTATACAGCCAAAAATCAAGGATCGTTTGTCAAGTGGACGCATTGCGTTGTGACTGCTCTTTCAGATATCGATTTCAACTGCTGTCGGCTGGTCCAACCGACAAATCAATTAAATTGATTTGTAAGGAAATAGCTGTTACAGAAGGTGTCTGATGGTCTCCAGTGAAGCGTTCCAGGAAGCAGTACTTTATCCGATATCAAACAAATGAAAGCAGTTTCGATAGTATAACCTTTTGCATTGCGCGGCGTAATGTCTGAACACAACTCAATATCATAACCACGAATGACTCGTTTTCAGATCTCTTTGAAGGTAATTTCGAGTTCTTTAAACGAAAAGATTCTTTAAATTCGCTTCCGTTTTTTCTTTATATAAAAGCCCCCCCTAGCTGTCTGAGTATGTGTAAATCGTATTGTTACTAATAGAGTTGGATATACCTTACAGAAAATGTGTTATCTATTCAGAAATTCAAAGTATCAGCACTGAAAACACAAATTTTATTAATGGGTTTGTGGAAACCTGAAGGGATAATTAAAATTTTACGATTTTCTGCTTAGATTTTATTACCCAAATCTCTTAATTTTAAATGAATAGGCTGGCTCGAAAGATACCTCACTGACACTTTCTCGTTAATGGTGTTTTTATTGGGAAAGTGATTTCCCTTGGACTAGTACTTTAATATCGAAAAGTGCAGGCAGAATAGTTGGAAAACTTAGTTGTGACTCATAGCTCTTATAATGGTAACCAACGTTTATTCTTGTTACCAAGGGTTACAAGCGGTTTCGCATAGAAATAACTGAAAGCGTTCGAAGTTACTTTGCTGTCATTTCAATTTATTTTATACAATCGTCGGTCTGATCAATTCAGGAGTACGTTTTTGTCAAAGCGAGCAAATAGCTAACTGTTGTTACATTAAATATAAGATTGCTTGAAGCAATGCGAATAGTAGTTTGGAGCCTAAAACAAGAGCACACTACCCGTAAAACATTTTAACAGATCTCAATCCACAGGAAAGTAACACAGTGGCGTTTATTTATTAAAAAATTTTGCAAAGAAAATCTTGAAAGTAAAAAATTTCGCGAAAGGGTATGGTTTTCCGCCGCAGTTAGATTGCAGGACTCTATAAATAGCAGTGGTAGTCAATATGAGCAAAATTCGAAATTAAAATTAAACGTATTGTACTAAAATAAATTTCTGTGCAATATTATAAGCCACGTATTACCTTAATTTAATATTATTCTATTGATGTACAATGTGAAAAACAGTGTTTTATTTTTCACGCATAGACTAACTGCAACTTTCTTTTTTGCTGAGTGTAAGCTTATTTTTGAACCCCTTGCATCTATGGTGATAATATATAGAATGATTATGAGTAATATTCTGTAATATTGTATTTATTGATTCCTTAACATGATACGTTTCTGGAATATATATTCTCAGTTATTGACTACTAACATAGAAGTCAACCATCATCCACTCGATATTTCAGTTTTTGATAGAGGTCTGAAAGAGTGAACACTGTGATGGCCAAGCAAAGCGGGGAGCTGCTTCTTCTTAGGTGTTATGAACCCACCGGGGGTCTTGGGTCTTTTCTTCTCTCAGAAAAGTACGTAATCCAATGATGCCATACAGTTCGTCCAACTTGAGCGAAAATTTAGGTTCTCTAGACTAAATATACGTTAAAAAAATTCGTTAATGCACACGATGTTGACAGAATGAGGTGATAAAGCGTCTTTAGTACTCAAACAATATGCATTTAATTTTAGTCACTGTGGTTGCTCTGAACCTTGACGCTATCCATGACTTTGGCAAAAATGAGCGTGTTTTATTGGGTTTATCCGTTCACAGCTAAATCGAGTACGTATAGCCAATACAGTGTTCATACGCCCTGATGCTATCTTCTCCCAAAACAAAGGAAGCTGTCTAGATCCCAATATGTGTGTTTGAGAGCGTAAATTTTAACAAACGGGCTTGCCAACTTCTACGTTATAGAATAGAGACGAAAATAGGTCGGTTTTACATTTCAGTAGCGAAAAGTATTGTGAGAAAAAAGGTTAGACGTATGTACAGGGGAGGTGAGGTGATACGAAGGTTGCAAAAGGGTGTGATATGTGATGTTTAACGGTGCCAGGGTAATGGTGTGAACTGGCGTGTATGGTGATTGGCAGGATAAATGAAAGTATCCTAAGCTTCAACATTACGCAACCCTGAACCTTCGGCCCTTAGATTCAGGGTTTCAAGAACACCGACACGGACCCGCTGAACGTAACATACACATAACAGCTTTCAACAGAATCCTATCTATACTCCAAGCAGCAGCTTTTTACCGGTCTATTAAAACTTTAATGCAGGCTTTAATGACCTGTTCTAAGTGCACACAGTGTTTTACATTATCATGCATACTGTAAGTAAATAAAAGTTATATATGTATGAGCTGATATGTAAGAAAAAATCTATTTTTGCATGCCCGTTTGAACCTTCAAATTCAGTTTCGATTGCGGAGCCCACAAAACCCAAAAACGAACATACATTCTGAATCCAAAACATGGCTAGGCTAATCATTTGTTGGGCTAAATAGGTTGTAACGTTGCTTACACTAATGCACGTGTGAGAACGTAGGCGCAAACTAAAAAAAAGCTATATTAATATTATCGTTGCTGGTTATCTAAAATATTGGTTACTATTTATTGCTGTTGCCGCTGTAATTTTTATTTATTGTGACAGCTCTAAGCTACTAAAATCAAAACGGTTGTTTTCTACTGACGCCGGTTGGATGAGTAAACGACTGGCAGCGGTCGTCTACTCTAATGTTCCTCAAAATCGTAAAAAAATAGTTAATACACCAAACAACCTGCGATATATATTTATATATATAGATTCCGTAGAAATGTTCTTCTAGTACTCCTACTTTACTGGTACCAATGCCGCATGATGCTTCCAATCAGCCCTGTGAAATTGTGAACACTGATGCGGCTGTCAATCAACCAAATTAAATATGCCATGCAAAAGAAAAGAATAATATATATACTAAGCTATTATACTAATACATCTAAAGTGGATTGACCACGGGATCGACTGGGGTCAGTCACTTGATACGTACGCTAACAGGGTGATTTTGTCTAGTTTAGTTCCACTAAAGAACACATATCCTCTCATACCAAATACTGCCGACCAAACAAATATCGTGAATTCAAATCTATCCTACCTATTGCCAGATGCACTGTCACGCCTCCATTATTATTAATATAGGGCCATCATTTTTGGGTCTATTAAATTCATTTGATCCGGTTAGGAGCCATCCTTTTGAGAATGGTTAAATCAGGATCGATTTGAAGCCTTGAATAAGCCTTTATCTAGGGATTAATAAAGAGAGATTCCTTAGATGTAATAACTGGAATTGGGTTTAACAAGATAAACAATGATTCATGAGAGGCACCCAAGGTCGCTTTTGTCAAATTACTTTCCGTGACAACGTACGATATACTGGTTATTAGACCAAAATCTTTCACTAAATTTGTGTTTCTCTTTCTGGTCTAGAATCATTGGCCCAGGGTACTGGACTCTTTTCGCGTGACTTAAACAACACAACGATCGACGTAATTTACTTACGCCCTCCGTTTTAAATGTGCAGATCATTTAATTTATGTTATACAGCATAAAATATTTGTGCATGTATATATATATATATATGTATATATACGTACGTTCCATTGTGTTCTTAAGTTTACCTATTACTATCTTAGCGATGGGCTTCGTTGAGGTAGCTTCCTTACCTGTGAGTTGGTTCTCCTGACATTTTCTGAGACAATACGGCGGAAAAAGAGTAATTTAGTAGACAATGTTGAGCAATGTTAAAATATGAAATAACCTTTGTGACCTCCGTATATTTAGCATAAGCATTACCTTCAGTTGAACATGTGCAGCGTAACGCATTCTCTACAAAAATATTTGGATAAGGCGACTGGTACTGCAAGATAATTTTTCAGTGTAAGTTCTCCTTGGCTTCAGCAATTTTTATAGAAGTACATCCATAAAAAGTCTAGAATTTATATGGCAAAGGACAAATAGATATATGCCAAGGAATATTAAATGTTTCCAAATAATGTTAAAAGCCTGGAATCTGAACCCAGTAAACCTGAAACAAATGCGCGTGCAATTTCTGTGATTTGTTTGAAATCAATTTCTTGTTCCATCCTCTTGTTCTAATTAATGCAGATTGCCTGATTAAAGACGATGAGTTTTTTTTTGGCTTCTAGAGCATACGGTTTTCATATTATTAAGCATTTTGTAACTGTTTTTTATGGATGAGCATTAGCCAATATATAAGCTTCATGGTGTCAATTGCACATTGCTGCGTTGGGCAGACCTCACAATTTTTAAATGTGCAAATCTAATCCGCAGAAATCTATGTAGAATCTATGTAGAAATGTAGAAATCTAGTCCGTGTGCACCCATGCCTCCCCCGAATACAAAACGTATGTGAATGCACCAAGCCACCGGGCTCGTCTGTGTCTGACAATAGTAAAATATCGGAGCAATACCTCTATTACGTAGCCCGCGGCGCTCGTGCGTCCCTTTGAAGCTAGGTAACTAAATATTTAAGTAACTCTTAGTTAAAAATTAGCAGCTATCTTGTAAGATTTCCTAAAATGTGGTTAGTGCGTTTGTACAAGCAATTAGATATATGTAGATGGAAACAAAAATGTATACGTATAGCATGAAGTAAGACCCTGCTTGGGCACATACCTCAGTCTGTTATGCCGTGCCATTGCTCCATTCGCCCACTCCTTATTTAATCACATCCATCCTTTTCGGGTCATACGATGGATGTTAATGAGAAAGAGCAACATTTCTTTTACTGCTGATCTCCGTCGTAGATACAATCACGTCATATATGTGTCATAAAATTTATGAACTCATTGTAGCGGCCAATAAGTGACTTGTTAATAGAAAAGCAGGCCCACGAGGCGTTCCAGTTTAGCAAACTACGCAAAGTACTGTCGTAATTGCATTCAGGAACGGAAGAAATGGCGGAATTGTTCATTTGCGAGGAGCTCACATGCGTGTCTTATACCAAATGCATCATTCCGTTATACGGAACTTGCAATGACAGAAATTCGGCAAGAAGCCTCAATATCGTTGGTAACATAGAGGATTTGAGGGTGATATAGACTAAACCCAGCATTGGCACAAGATGCACAGAGGAGACATATTCCGCTCGAACTTATTTTTTTTAAGTAAATTTTTTTAGAACTGACTTTATTTTTCTGAGAGCTGATCTTATATTTTTCGCATTCCATTGAGCTGGATGCGTAGGCTGATTCTCTTTGTTGTGCTTATGCGTTAAGCCTTAAAAGCAAACAGAGAATGAAATCCAAACGGAGCGCTCGTGGTCTTATCGGCAGCAGCCAGATCGACCTTGAAGAAATCCGCTATTGATGCTCAATTAGCCACATTACATGAACTATCTTTATTTATCCATTTATTCACTCTTTAGAACCGCTACGAGTAAAGAACACCGACTGGTCCAGTGTGTGTGATGTTGTTCTTCAGTTTTTAGTGGCACTCGGGTTTAGAGCTTACGGAGGAGTTACTTTAAGCGAATTATCTTTGACGATGCAAAGTGCAGGGATAACATCAAGATTCAAGCAGCCTTGATGCTGAACATTTCGACTAGCTAGCATTCAGTAGTCCACAACCACGGCGCTGTGCGACTTTGAAACATGTGCTTTCTGCTTTCTGTATCTTGTTCGCAAGGCGCAACAGCAACGCTCGTGTTTATTTGTGGGATTAACAATGCTGTGGTTCGCTGAAGGGCTAGTATACTTTTGGACATTCAACCAAAAGTAGTAACAATGTCTGAGGCTGTCTAACAAATACAATGTTATGCTGCCTTTAGATGAGCACTTTGTTATAGAGCTGACATAATATCGGAAAGAGTGATGTTACTTTCGCCGTGCGCATAATCGTACAGAGTTGTAAGATAGCTGAATTTTATTTGACTCATTAATGCAGGGGACAAAAATGACTAAATTTAGGTATGCATGGAAAAGGGAAGAAACAACTTAAAGGCGCTTATCATCGCTTGAGGAACACAATTATACTTTTTAACGCTGATTTGGTAAAATTTTAAAGTTCATATCATTAGCTCCTGAAGGATAATCTTTATGCAGCGTGAAAACCTCCTGTTAGTAGTGTAACACTTATTATGCTTAGTATTTGCATGTGGGTTATAGGTAATTCGTGAGGTATCTAATCTAGGAAGCGTTTCAGACGGTTTTCACATGTTGTAAAATTGGAGATGGATTAATGGGTTTAGATTATGTATATATGCATACGAATATTACTTAGTATCCACCATAAAATTCAGTTAACATCAAGTAGCCGGTAAACGTACTAGTTTACACGTTCGTTACGTATACACGTAAAATACTACCCACTCAGCTGTGTCTGTAGAAAGTCCGCCACATGTGAACAAAGGTGAAGTCCCACATACAACATTTAGTTACAATGCTCTATATTTTTTGCGCATTTAATGAAATCGGCATAAAACAAAAGACCTGTCGGTGAAAAGCAAAAGTAATACTTTCATTCGTTATTTGGAATTGAACTTACATGAAAAGTTCATACATATAATGGTTAATGATAGAAACCGTTTTGCAGTTATCTGCAAGGGTCAGTTAAATTACCGGAAGCGAGAATCAAATAAGGCATTATATATTTTAAACGTGTACTGACTTTTGTTGTAATTTATGCTGTTTCTGGTTATGGCTAAGCATCAGTAGGCCACTGCCATTAGATAATTCACTCGCTTGGAGCGCGTAGGTAGCCCGTCTGATATTAGCTGCTTCGGTGAAGTCTCATACTCAATTAATTTTTGCCGGTTAATACTGGTATTGTTTGTCTACGTCTTGTTCTCAATGTGGAACGACAGATTTAATAAATGGAATCTTTTGCAACCTTTGCACAGTCCAAAGCGGACACATCTCTGATCTTCATATTTGCAGTAAGTGATCATTATATATTGCGTACAAAGCAAAAGTCTGCGATCGGATGCATGTATAAAACCGTTTGCTCTGGTGAATAATCGTATTGAAATAAACTACAGACACTAGGTGTCACAAACGCTAGGGAAATTTCCTAACAAATATTGCAACGTTGAAGATCTTATTTAATGCAGCATCAGAGCCGTTTTCGTTTTGCGAAAAAAACGAAGGCATGAGCGGCTGACTGGAGGCTTTCATTTCTAACGAAGGATAGGTTTAGCACGAGCAATGCAATATAAGCTTGTTACTGCTTCTATACGAGCCAGGCATAGCGTTACTGAATATAGGCATCCCTGTCCTAAGTTCCTTCTTAAAGTGCAGCAAGAAAGTATTCATAACAATGGCACAAATTCTAACATGATATTAATTAAACTAACCGTCTAATTTATTATGAAATGATTGATGATGATACGACAAATTATGAAAATGATAGCTCAAAAAACCGACGCCGGTTTTAATATTCGGGTTGGGAAGTCAAATGGACACACTTCATCGTATCACCATCTTCATAAATTGTAAGTCATTGCAAAGAACGTCATGTGAGTTTCACTCAAACTCATTGCCTTGCACTTCACTTGTTCCCCGTAGAATGACATGCCTT